>JAHZND010001188.1:0-17434 GCA_027744115.1 Acrocyrtus sp. NNG-2020
ATTAAAACTTGTAAAACTACCCTACTTAAAACTGAGTAAAGTGATGACGATAAACACGTCGATGATATGAGTATACGAGATGAGCTCACAGTTTCACTGCAGACCTATAACTTTTCCATTTATAAGAACTGGAACACTCGCCTAATTAAAAGCGGATTAGAAAATAAAATCCACGTACACCTGAAGTACTCATGATCAGCTTAATTTTTAGTTGCATAACCTCCTTTAAAAGGAGCATTCCTTACATGCTGTCAACTTTTGAGCTTTAAGTGCGCTATACTTTGAGTATTTACAACCAAATATCTCCATCAATGTATTAAAGTGCGTTTAAATTTTATTTTGCACGTTCTTGCTCAATCTTATCTTTCGTACACACTAATTAGGTACGCACATGTGATTATTTTATGCCATTAAAAGCGTGATTCACGCAAAACAAACTTCTCAGACTGAAGCAGACATCCCAAACAGAAATTTGGCTAAGGTCAAATGTCACCTTCTTTACTCAAATAAATTTAATCCCGGAAAAGATCACATCTCTCAAAAAAAATTTTTGTTGTGCAACTTCCAAATTCGCAAAAGCACCTTTCCTCACGCCAATTCCATTACGTAAAAGCGTCTACGACCTGTGATATATCGGTTGGGCGGATAAAAAAATATTTTTTAGAACTCAGGCAGGATTCTTCTCTATAATCTGACAGAATAATGACTCAGAAATATATTTTTTCCCTAATTCCCACTTGTTTATTCCTAATACGAAGCTAAAACCTACAAAACGCCTAACCTCCACCTAGTCCACCTACATAGCTTTGCAGCCTTCAACAGAAGACGTAATAGAGTACAGCTGGGCAGTCCAAAACTTCCTGTTTCCTGTATATAGACGTACATCTGATAGAACATGTGATGGCCAAAACAAAATAACATGGCTTGGTTTACTATTGACTATGCTCACTTCGCATTCGCACGGAGCATCATCATTTTTTACGTAAAGCCTTTAGAAAGTACTTGTGAGGTGAGGACTGAGGGAAATCCATCATCACCATTCTCGCTGAATTTAACAATTGATTAAAGCTATATCTGACTGGCTACTACTATTGACTAGAAATCAAGTATAATTTATATCAAAGTCATGCTCGCTACATAAGTACTCCGTTCGTGGCCTGTTTGCGCTGATATCAATCCAACCTTCTATATTATCCAACAATATCCTTATTCCCCAAGAGTGAGTAGATATCTATGTAATATTCCCTATCAATAAAGTGCAGGTCTCCAATTGCACAAACCGTATAGCATTCTTCCAAAAAAAGGAACGTACCTAACTTGAAGTTTGACTTTACATTTGTATGAAATGCAATGAGGAAAGTTCATGGGTTCATGAGAACAGTGAACAAAAGTTAAAATGTCATAACTGCGTTTCATGGAGTGCAAGGTCTCTTGTTGATAGCATATGGAATGAATTATGAATTCAATAAAATTAAAAGATGAGCTTTTCGTGGCAAGTTTTCATGAACACTGTACTTCTAGCAAATTCACAGAAGACATACGCATTCGCATTTCATTTACTTACAAAAGTACTACATTTTATTAATATCTCATCTCGGAGATATGACAAACTTTTCTCAAATTCAAAAAGGAAGCGGAATTTAAAGGATCCTAATAATTAAATAAAAAATGAAAAGCAGATGGAAAGTTCGTAGAATAGTACTGATCAATAATCACTGATTATTGATCAGTGATCATTGATTGCTCGGTTTAGCTTACAAAAAGGCCGCTTTACACGAAACAATAACAATCTAGAGACTACTACAATTACAGTATGGTCTACTGCTTTAGAGTATTAGTTAATACTGGGATTTTTAGGTTTTCACGACATAGAGATTTCCGTAGTGCTTGCGGCAATCTAGAAAAAATCAACAGCAAAATTCACAGAATTGGTAATAATAGGATATGAAATATAAATTAAATGAGAGCTAAAATAATTGTAAAAAGCAACAGCACAGACCGTAGTAAAGAGAACTAGAGAACAATAAATAAACAAGAATGCTATACAGTATACACCACCACTACACCAAGTATTAATACTAGCAATTTGATACTACGAATGAGATTCAGGTTCACAGAGTACCGAATAACGACACCTCTACAGATAGATTATATACCTATATGAACGCTATACAGATAAAATTTAGATCAAATATAGCCCCATAAATGTGCAATCTGATAAAGCGAAGCATTCCCCCGCGAGTGACATCAAGACGGGTATATTGAAATTGAAGCAGGAGGGTGGTGATAACCATCTCCCATTCCTCCAATGACGCTACTGTTGATACTGCTGTTGATTGATGCTTCCTCCAGCCCTTTTAGCAAAGCCTCCTTTCTTACCTCATCTTGAGACTTTTTCGACCTAGACTTGACTAGCTCCGTAATCTTTATGATCACCCACAGTATAATAGGAAGAACAGGGGTCATTATGGCGACTGCAACTGGCATTACTATTTTAATACACAAAAAGACGCATTTATGACATATTGAAAGAAAAGAAGTAAAAATAACAATTCTGAAAATTGGGAAAACATTGCATTATTTACCTGTAGTGAGGTCAGAGTCTGGTTGCCCTAAAGAAAATCTCAAAACAAATATAGCCAAACCGGTGTTCTGAACGCCAGTTTCTATCCCGATGGCCAGACAATCTTTCCAGTTTTGTCGGCAAATAAACCCACTTGCCGCTCCAAGAATATAACCAAGCCACGGGAGAAGCATTCCAGCTACAACAATCTGTTATAATGCAAACATTAATATTTACTAGTGTTACACAAAATTCATACAAATAAATACTGAAAAAAGTTTCCAAAACGTGCAATGTGCAATATTATATTTTTTTGTATAAAACTACAAACCTTCCAGTTGAACAGCTTGAACAGGTAAACGTTTGTATATATGGCAAAGACAACAATGAAAATGATAAGGAACGCCGAAAATGGTTTTAACATGCGAACGAGAAATGCAGCAACTTTTGGGAATTTTCGCTTGATAAGTATTCCCACCGCCAGTGGAATAATTAGAGCAGCAGCAAATGTAGCTATTCTTGAGTTGGGAATTCGCAAATGAGCTTCCTTTGTTATAAGTTTTCCGAAATAAATAATCCAAATAGGCATCATCACTGCATAAGAACATAAAATAGCAAAGTTAAGTAAAGTGAAAGACGCACGCGTACAATGACAATCGACTTATATGAAATATATTCTACACAAACCAAATGCAGCAAAGGTTGAGATAGTGGTCATTGTGATAGACAAATCAAGGTTTCCTCCTAAAGTTAACGTCCAGATATTGGAAGCTCCGCCACCAGGAGAACACCCCGTGATAAAAAGACCAAGTTGAAGGGACTCGTCTGGGATAAGGGCTTTGCCGATTCCAAATGATAACTGGAAAAATTTAATGTTCAAAATTTTTTTAAAGGGAAAACGACAACTTAGTCAAATAAGATATCGAAGTTCGTTTCATTTCATTTCGTACCAATGGCATTATAACAAACTGAGAGAAAAAACCAATCGCAGGTCCTATCGGTCTCTTAATTGTCTGTTTAACAATACCCAAATCTAGCGCCGCTCCCATGTTAATGTAAATAATTGCAACAAGGGCCACAACACTATATGTAAACGCCTTATCGATAGCCCTGGACTGTCTGATCACAGCAACATCCATACATTGTTTTCCTATCACCTCCTTGTTAGAATCCAGTACTTCAGCACAAATTTCTGTACGTCCGATGAACTCCCCAGTGACTTCAACAGACGAAGTATAAGATCCATCTTGAAAATGGTCGGAGGTGTTAACCTGTGACCCTTCAGGAGACACTGTGGCTAGGTTGTCGTCCAACGAATAATATCTCAATTCCACAATCTCATTTTCTGCTATAAAATCGCTTTTCTGCATAAATGTCACCTATACAAAATAAAACATCACAGGTCAGCTCGACTGTGTTTCCAGCACATTTCAAAGGATTGTGCCGCAAATCTTATTTAATTTCAAATTACCTTAACAGTTGTAGGTGTGTTTTCCATTACCACTTCTTTCAATTCATTTGGGTCAAATGCAACGTCAAACTGTGCTGCTGCATTTACGGCAGCTCCGACCATCCGAAATGACGCCAGCCACAGCACGGCGAACGCCATCATGTACATAAGTAGATAATGTGCAGGCCATAGTGGACACATTTTGATTCTAGATTTCGGTTCTTCAGGAAGTGGACAATAGAAAAACTAAATTAGCTTGATTCTGCATTTTACAAATTGTACAAATATTTAACAATTCCAAACGCTAAAATATATTTCCCGTAATACCGGTCAAATCCTAATCTTGTACTTCACAATTTTACATTGGGATTTACATTTAAAAAGTACTTAATTATCAGATCTATCACAGTCTGAAATCAAAGCACTCCAAAAGCTTTGTATTGAGAATACTTTGTTTCAAAAGGGTTTTTATGTATGAGTTCAAGCGAAATAAAAATCAGGATTACGTAACACTACGCAAATGAACACATGTATAATACATGAGATTGAGAACCGCGACAGTCTAGTCAATTGTCCATAAAACTCAAGTAACAAGTTCCCTTTGCCATTTTTCATTCGAATTCCATAGAGAAAAAAATTGACATAAACCTAAACAAAAGCTTTGTCGTAACGTAATCAAGGAGAATCACCACTTTAAAACATACAAACGGCCAAAGCCAGCACGTATTAGAATGCACGATCTTGTAAAGATAACTGTCTTTTCTTATCATATGTCAACCAATAACAGTAAATACTTATCACTTCAAACGTCAATTTTATCTTCCAGAGCACACTTTTCTCTTTTAAAGTGAAGTAAAAAAGTAAACAGGGGTGTACGTGACTGTCCTTGCGTACACCATGAAATGAGGTTAACTACCCACTATTATAAATAAAAGGGACTTTAACTTTAATAAGCTTCAACAATAATTTTTTGATTATTTAATCCCAACCTGCTGATTACGATTTCCGCATCGTTATAACCAAACTCATCGCGAAAACTTGATGCTGATAAAGAGACAGACTTACTCACAAAATTTTTGATACAATTTCCTTCCTTCTGGATAGCGTTTAGGCTTGGACGTTGGACCACAACCACAGAACATTTAAATAACTATTTCATTTTAATTTCCCTTTAAAATATTGCACTTTTGTCTGCAAGGAGAAATTTTATTTTTATTTTCCTTCTTTCAGCCCAAACCCAAAAACAGCCATTTGTTATGCATAGACTTGACTAGACTAGTGCAATCAAATCAGCAAAAAGGCACATTGAAATCACGTTGTTCCTTCTCTACCCTATCCATACTCTATTTTTACTATTGCAGGGATCAACCCTGCTTTATTTGTCTATCCCTTTCATACAAGTAAAGTAAAAACTGCTTGTCTTGTGTGAGCTCTAGCTCTGGCAAAGTTGAATGATTCGATTCATATTATTTCATGGCTGTTGTATGCAAGTTTTCCCTTTCTCTTAGGAAGGGCGCATTGTGCCGGAACGATTTTTGCAGGCTAGAGACGCTTCAAAGAAATGCACCTTTTGGAGACTTCACCGTCTTCACCATGAATGAACTTATGAACTAAGAATAATTTTAAATGTTAATTAATTAAAGTAAATATAGCCGGGTGATGGGTGCAATAATTACAGTTCAATTAGCTCAACATTTATTATGAAAAATGATTACATATAAAATGTTCCCAACAGTAGACCATTTGAGGGATTATATCGAGGCATATTGATCGAGATTATTGAGACGTTAACGATTTGTTGTTAAAGGGTGCTATTATATTATGATGTTATGACGAGTGCATCTCTCTCCTCCGTTCTATCAGCACCAAGGTTACTGCAACAAAATCCTTCACTTCCAAATTCATGAAAGCAAGAAGCTCCGAAAATAGGTCTCAGTCAAGCCAATTTTCAAAAACTTAGGATAAGCACTCCAGTATCTTTTAACTTGATTTTAGTTGTAAGCATATCAGCAGCCCACTACCTTGAAAATTCACTGTTCCACCAAGAAACCCCTACCCAACTCCAAATTGGTAACTTCATCTAGTGTATCCGGTACTTAGCAGCGTAAGTCTTCACCATGTCCTGTTGTGGCGGTGGAGGCTCGATGGGCGGGGTAAGAGAGTTTATTAGTGATACTGATAACATAGATTTGTAGATTTATGGGAGTTATAGATCTTTCACTATCACTTTCTTTATGTTCATTGCTAGTCATGTGGACAAAGTAGCCCCTCTCCGTGTTGCCCACCACCATGTCCTCCTCCAAGGCCAAAATGCTGTGGGAGCCCGTGCTCCGTGGCACCATGCTGCCCAGCTCCGAGGCTGACATTGTGTCAACCAGATTCATGCAAGCCTTGCTGTCAGCCCATGAAGCCCTGTCCACCAAAGATGTCCAACCATGCCATGCTTTCCTAAAGTGTGTTGCCCTCCACCTTGCTGGTGAGTTGTAATTGCATTATCATTAACCTAAGCCATAAGCTCACCTTTCGCCCTACTGCTGTAAATTAACGTTATTGTGTTCTCTGTTTTTTAAAGCCCTGATCCTTGCATCAAGCCAGGTCGGCGGTGCTTCATTCCACCACCTTGCTGTCCTCCGCCTTGCTGCAAGAAAATGGCCTTGGTCGTCTCACCACCAATTTGCCCGCCTAAGTGCTGTCCTCCTAGGCCCTGCTGCCCGCCTGACCCATGTGCATGCGGACCTCCTTCCGGATGTTGCCCTGTAACATGCCCTAGTCCGGCAATGATTGGTATGCATGTCAATTGTCAATTGGTTCGAATCGTCAAATGTTTCATCATTTATCATATAATCAAAAGTTAATTTCTTACAATTCTAGTACGACCTATTAGAAATAACTGTTGCCCTCCCCCACCAAGAATGCCAAATCAGCCCTGATCCTATTCCTTGGTAGGTGTAAAATTTTATGACTCTTAATACTGATGCAATTGCATATAGATTTTAAGTACAAAGAAAATCATGAAATACTAGTCAAGTCTACAACATGGATCTTTTTCTATCTTTTCTTAGCTGCAATCCTTTACCACCATGTTGCGTGATTGTTAAGCCTTGTCAACCAAAGTGCCCACCAAATCCTTGCTGTCCACCTCCACCAATATGTGGAATATCCTGCCCTCGCCCTGACCCTCGCTGCTGTCCTAAACCTATGGTGGTATCTATCAAGTGTCCTACGGCAGTGTGTCCTATGGGCCCCAAGGATGATAGTTGCCCCAGCAGCGTCAGATGTCCAGTTATTCGAACAGATAATCCACCATGCTGTCCACAGCCATGCCCACCAAAGCAGACTGAGATGTGCATGATGAGCGTTCGACCAATGCCTCCAATGTGCTGCCCTCCAAGACCACCATGTAAGAAACGGTTCATTTATACACAATTCCGTTAATCTAATTGTCGCGTTAGATTTGCCGTAGTGCTGGTGAGTAACATGAGAATGATGACATTTTCGTTTATTTAAGGTGGAGGTGGATGCCAATAAATTCGGACGACTCTAACCTCGAATTAGGACTTTTTAAACACCGGATCAAAAAGGACTCCAAATGTCAATGCTTGAAGCTAAAGCATTATGGCTGATCTCAAAATGGGCTTATTCTCAAAATTACCAAGTATACTGTAAAATTCCGAAACGATATTCAGCATCCTTCCTTGAAATTAATTAAATAAAGCTGCAATATTTAAAGCATCGATCTCATTCTGGTGTAAGTAAATTATATAAATTAAGATTTAAGTTCATCACGTGCATGCCACAGGGCGATATATATACCTAATTTTATATTCTTGGCTGCTATTCCAAATGATTTTGAGTTATCTGAAAAACGAATCTTAAATACATACTCAAAAGTCTGGAAAACGAAAGCTTACTTGTTGCTTATAGTGCCCCTATCTCGATTGAAGTTTATTCTTCCAATAATAACGTTAGTCGCATTTTGCCACTGTAAATAAGTTTAATTCATTTCCATCTCCATCTGACCAATCCATGGGATTAGGTATCGTATGTATGACAAATAATAAAATTTTGAAGTATAACTATTGCACTCCGTAGTGCTAAAAATATGTAATATCAAATTCTTATTGAGTCTACTCCATAATGCGCAATATATATGTAATACATACAAATTATTAACTATATCTACTATGGCAGTTTAAACAAGGTGCACATCCATAATTAATCCGTAACGGTTTATTTTCACACTGCACTGCAAACTTCTCAACCCAAATTCCTTGCAAAATAAAAGTAATATAGGTAATACCTAAATGTTATTTCACTAAACTAAGTTTATTGAAAGTTTTAAGTGATCGCTTTTATTGAGGAGTAGTATTATTAGTCTATTAGTTCGATTATAAATGGTTATTAGTGAAATGAGAAATAAGTAAATTCAACATAGGTAAGCAATTTTTGTTAACATCATTGGTATTTTAGTATTCCCATATTTGCCATCAACTTCTGCAATAGTCCCTAGCATAGGTAGCTCCCAAGATTTTTTACTAACGATAAGCAGGGATTACTTCATTTATTCCGTATACTGCATTAATCTTACATAATTAATTAAACACCTTTGCTGTTTTACAAACAGACAGAGTGAAATAAATCCATTCTAAAGAAACGACACATTAACCGTTCACTTTGCAGGGGCTGGGGAAGTAGATGGGCTTTCAGGTCCTCCGTCCTTCTCTTTCAGGTCTAATTTATCTTTGAAAGCTGACACATAGCCAGAACCGTCAACCAAGTCCTTTCTCCCCTCAATGCCTTTCCCCTTCCCTGATGAATCAAATCGTTCTTTATGCGAACCAGTGTATTTAGATGCGTCTGTTAATCGGTCAACCACATTGCTGTGCGCTGCTTTTGTAGCAGAAGAAAGTCCAGGCTGTCCACAACTGCCTAATTTATCCAGAATTTCCAGTAACTCAATCTTCTTAGACTTAGCGAGTTCCTCCACATACTTGTTGAAGTCTTCATACGATATCTTTTTGGCTGTTCTATAATCCAATAAAATGAGTTTAATCAAATTAGCTTGGATTATTTTTTCAATGAAGAATTTTTTAAAAACTTACTTGAAAAGTTTCTTGAAACAGATCGATGTGTCTGTTGTCGTAATTTTTTTCCCATCGATTACTTTCGCTTGCTTCATCCATTTCTCACAGTTGGATAAAGTAATGTGCTTCTCATCTTCATCTCTGTTTCCGAATCTAGCAAACGCTGTAAACTGTTCTCGAAGTGTCGCAGGTTTCCCCTCACCACTTCCTCCGGCTGAGTCTCCCATCTACACGACAAAAAATGTATAGAAAAATTGCCCAAGCTCAAGCTAAAAATGATCGCACTTTACAGATCGACCTTTCCTTTCTGTCTACGCTACACACTGCACCACACAGAATGAATCACAAAATAGCCTAAAAATTGCATGATATCAGGTTGTTTTTAAAATGCAATGCTCACTGGCTCAGTGCCGGATCTGGCAAAAATTAATCCACATTCGCACTTATGCATTAACCTCCGTATTTGGGCATATAATTTATAGTTACTGGCTCTGGCTGCATTTAAGCCATAAATCGTATACTATTAATTGCTTTTCCCTTGTTAGACAGCCTATGTAGCTCTTATTAATTTTATCCAACAATCAAACAACTACATATCCCTCAACAGACCTTGTCTGTAGGACCAATTTTCCATTAGCATAGTTAAAAATACGTAGTTGTATAACGATATTATTATGCCAGACAGATTCCTTGAATTAAGCCAAAACACCATAGATCTGAAAATGTGATCTTCTTTCATGTCACCACTCATTTGAAGTTAGGGAAATGCCGAAGTTACAAAGAAAGTTACCAAACTCACTATGATTTATGGTTAATATTTGCTTTCAACCTATTGATAGACTGCTGAAACTGCAGACTCCATAGAACTGCTTTCTCGTATTGGATTTGGTATATGTCTAGATTTTGATTTCGCGTTAAATTCGAACTCACCATTTAAAAATTAGTCCAGCGTAAGTATTTTAAAATTTTTGATGAGAAATCTCTTACAGTACGCCAACGCCAGACTGATGAATCAGTCAGTGGTCAAGTAGTTTTGTTAGTATTTACGAATTTTTGGACTTTCAATTAAATAACTTCATATAAAGATTTTCGAAATTATTTAATGTAAATCTTTACCATTGTGAGTATGGTTTGCACATGTACAGTACGCGAATGTACTGGACAGTTCCGTCGAGTACACAAGTGAGATAAATGTCCTATACTCCCCCACATGGAATAAAATGTATAATTTTTCTACGACACATGTACAGTACGCGAATGTACTGGACAGTTCCGTCGAGTACACAAGTGAGATAAATGTCCTATACTCCCCCACATGGAATAAAATGTATAATTTTTCTACAATTAATTTTTAAAACTTTTGCCAAAACTTTTATGAGCTCATCGGTTTCGCACGTGCGACGGAACTACATACGTTTAAAGAAACACAATGAAACTTATAGGGACACAGGCAGATAAAATCGTGTTTCCTCTCAATTCCCTACACCAAAACTGATTGTAAATTCGTCTGAACGAAAAAAATGTGGATTTTCTCATAGAAACTCAGAGAGTAAGAGCAGCCGCAAAAAATGTTTCATGCCCAACCCTAAACCTACAAGGGCTACAATTAATTTGAAATGAATTTATACCCAGTCATTAACAAGCCGTCACATCAATCTAAATGGGATAAAATACATTCCAAACTCCTAATTCCGAGCAATCTTTATGCAAATCCAATAAATAAATATATATTTTTCTAGAAATATGCTTACCCTTTTGGAAGATTATAATCGAAAGGTCCCGTCGTATATTTTTGCCGATGTTTTTGAATTATTGTTATTTGTGCTCTTCTGGCTAGTCAAATAAAACGGCTCACTTAATGAATGACTTTGTTACATCTACATCACAAGAGCAGAGAGAAAAGAGATAACAATAACAATATTCCGAAGGCAAATTATACATGAGAGAATGACCGTTCCGTAGAACTGATGGGTTAGTAGTGGCTAGAGGTGCAAACTAGTCATTAAATCATACGGAAGACGCACCTCCTGGCTTTTTAACTTTTTTCACAAAAACAAACTGTCTGCAAGCATGCATGCATTTCGTAATTTTTAAAATTAAAAGGGATGTACAAGCATTTTATGCATCCCAGCTTGTATTTTTACTACAAGTTTTTCTAATCACTACTACTGTGAAAAGCGTTCTCTTTTGCTCATTCGTTCGAAACTAGCAATCTGCAACTACTAAACGTGGGCTGTGATGGGATACGAATGCGATGCAAAAAACAATGATAGCTGATAGAGTAAAAATTGGGATGGATGACGATGACGTGACTTAAAAACCTAAATTCAAGCAGCCAAGCACTTCACAGATTAGAATTACGGATTATTATTTTGGAGAGAAGAGCTTGTAAACTACTATCTCGGCTTTTGTGTTACCGTCAGCCAATGTCATCAACGCATTTATGCAGATTTATATATTTTTATGGTGGCAGAAAAATCGGCGAAAATAACGATATGACTTATACGACTATATAGTAAAACGTGCATGTAAAAAGGAGGAAAAAATGTGTTTTGGAGGTGTAGGGAATACCTAAATGGGACGGCGTTTATCATCATGATTCATGAATTTAAATGCAGCCGATGGTTTAATTTTTGCTCAAGGTTCTGGGCATGGCAATTTAAACTTGTTAAGTACAAAAGAGCCAGCGAAGAGTGTGTAGAGAAGAGAGCTCCCAGTCAAATTTTTAGTAATATGTAATGAGTGCAAACACACGAAAAGGAGTCGAGGAAAAGGGTGATGTGATGGGAGCATAAGTGCAGCTTGCTATTATCATAAGCACAATGGTGATGTGATAATAAAATGAAAAATGAATGAGAGCAATAAGCTCATATTGTTTGTGAGCTTCAGTATAAGCAAAGTTGTGAAGTCTAAATCTGAACTGCTCATCGATATTTACAAAACTGTTGTGCAGGGAATGAATGCGATTCTCGACTTCTCGACCCATAACCCGGTAAATTTTCACGTGGAATATTCTCTTCTGCTTTAAAATGCAATAAATGTACTGAAATGGTTTAGGTAGCTGAATTGGACTTGTTAAAACTGTTTTCTCCTGGAGCAAACTGAAACATTGCTGCCGTAAATGTTATTTACAATTACTACAAGGGGAAAATGACGTAACTCTTTTGCATTATTATCCAGCATTCCTAAATACTTCGTGTATTGCTTTGACCATTAGCGCACATAAAGTGTGACCGATATTCTTCTCGCATAATTTTTGAAGTAGCGTCAGTAAGGCGTACCTGGCTATAACCTGAGCAATAAAATTGTCTTACTCGTATGTCTCTGTCGTCATCTTACATTACCATTACGTCAAGATTACAAGAGCTTATGCATTTTTTATTTCGTTTTTAAATCTACTTCCGAATTTACAGAAGCAGCTGCAATGTGTTATACGAACTAAATACTTGTTGCTGATATGTAAGATGGAAAAGTGAATACCTACGCAAATTGCTCAAGTTATGCAATTTTGCAAAATATATCGGTGATGGCATTCACACTACTTCGTGTTTGATCCATGCAGTCAAAGAAAGAGAGATGGAGTGAGTATATTAGTTTTGAAACGTGCTGCTCATTGATTTTATCCATCTGTAAGTAGTAGATAGGTACTGGTACCCAAATCCAACTCTGTTCGACTAGACCCCATAATAGTGACATTGACAGTTTGAATCACTTTGTTTCAATATATTCTTTCCAGCATAATTTCGAAAACCTTTAATCACATCGATATAGTACATTACATATTATTAAAGGTAAGTTGGATATTGGATACATAGTTCAGGAAAGCTTGACTATGACAAAACAAGTCTCATATATCAATCTCTGCCAGATGTATAGCATCAAATTCTCAAATTGTACATAGTATACAATTATAAACTACGCATACCATAAAACATTACTAGCACTTTCTATCCGCTAAGGAACAAATGCATAGAGCTATGCATAAATTAACTTGAAATTATCAACTACATGAAATCTGCATGCATAATCTGTCTGATGGGTAATTAACGTCAGAACACTGCAACTCTTGACAGAATTAACTCATACTAGTGTGATATCCACCATGGGCATTTCCTAATCCGCTTAAGAACACAATTTTAAATTACACATAAATCAAAATTGCGGAATGGGCCCATCTACTATTACCCCAGATGTAAGCACATACCTACCTACTAGTACTACGTCATATATCATCAGTTTTTAAAACTTTCAAAGCTGAAGCAAGCTCTATTTTTAGCCGACAGCAACCAGCAACACAAAATGTTACCTTGTACTAATAATTACCATAATTAAACGTGAAAATGTACTTGCTTTGATTTTGGTCAACAGGTGACTACTTTTTCATCAAAATCAGGTAAAACTCAAATGTAGGGTTTGGTGTATGAACATGGATTTTTGATTTTTGGGCTACTATGAGCAATTTTTGTTTCATGCTAACCTAACCTATCACAATTACAAACTCCCATTTCCTTATTTCATAAGTTTTAGATGTATTCTTCAAAACGAAACTTTAAAATATGGGAAACTGGCTACGCCCGATGCATGTTAACACCAAATATGATTTACCCCTTTAACTTATCTTCTATTTACCAGTTAGTGTTTTTCAAATATAGGCATACACCAGTCCCAGACACCCTCTGCAAAAAATGCTCAAATAAGGATGCTTGCAATTTTTGCAGTTTTTTTACTGTTTGTGGTAATGACAATTAAGTTATTAACTGCAAATGCAACAGCAGATGTTAGATAGACCAAGGTCATTTTTCTTTTGTACCAATGCAATGTGGAAAGGGAAAACTATGGCACGTTTTTACTCTTCACTTCACATTGAATTCAATGCAGCTTGTAAAGCACATATTATTATGAAAAAAATGTTCGCAGTAACTGTCCCCCATACCGCAAATTAAAACTTGTTCTGCCCTGTTGTCGCATCATTAATTTCGCCTATTGAATTATGTAACTGAGATGATTCAACGCAAACAAAGATCGCTGTTGAATGGCTTATGCTCCCCCTACCATGGTAAAATATGCCACAGCAGTGGCAGTGACAGTGAGTGACATTATGGAATTTGCACACACTAAATGACTAAAATATAGTCAAAAGAACGTACAATATTGCTGATAAACCTCTCCACATTTGTGATTATGTCACCCTGTCACTGTGAGTCATCGTCTTAAAAAACAAATAGGCAAAATGCTTCCTAGAGTTGTTCGTATTCATGAAATAACCTGGGCAGACTGAGGTGCATGCTTATACCTGAGCTGTAGAATAGTTTTACTACATTTACAGTCACAAAGGCAGACGCAGTCCAAATCTTGATTACCTGACTAGGATGAATCTGAAAATCGCCAACCTGAAATCATTACAATCCGTTCGTCTTCAATTGAAAGTGGAAATTGACATTGACTAATTTTTGTAGTTAATCTCCCTCTCCTGTTATCTAGCAAAAAATTCTACTTTTAATCAAGTTATGAGCAAATCTATGTCACCCCATGGCTTATCGAATACCTATTCAAAACATCAGAATACGTTCCACATTCCACAAAGCTGCAATGTTCAAATGGTGCTGCTAAACAAGCAACATTATGTACTTTCTTCCGGTTTATTAGTAGCAAGAGTGCTCAATTGCAATTTTTATTATCTTTTAAAATAACAAAGTTCACAGCTTCAATACAATATCAAGGTGCATACATAAATTTGAGATTTAAAAAGGTCAATTAGATATCGGGTTAGTACACGTCACATAAATTAATTTGTTGGAAGTTGGAATACACAAATGAAAACCATAAATAAATCTACACACACCTACGTAAAGTAAATATGGTCAGAATCAGAATACGTAAATATTGGAGTAGAACGTTTAAACTTTATTTAATGACCAGTGATACCCTAATGGTTAATTATAGTTATAACGGTTAATATCTACGTACTTGAGTTTTCTTGTTCAAAAAATCGCTTCATTTCTTCCACAGCTCGTTTCCTGTGTGAGATTTTGTTCTTATTCCTCAGCGTCCATTTCAGCGTAGGTCTTATCATATCCTTCCGGCTGAAAACACACGTCCCATCCAAACCCTTTGCTACCCCTGGGTTTTACAATCGTTCCGGTCGTGATTCCCTTCAATTGTACAATTACGTGAACTTCCGTTTAAAAAAACCATTCAACATAATGACATAACATATCATTTTCATAATAAGAGCATCATTCCAACCTTTTGACAATCTGGAAGGTTTTGATAAATTTTTCTTTTGAAATAGGTGGTAATTTTCCAGCGAGAAAAGGAAGAAATATATTCAAATATCAAATATTTACTTTATACGGGAATTTCTCTCCGAGGATTTGTTGCACTTCCCGTAACTTATCGTGATTTCCAGTGGCAAAGATAATCACTGGATTGTTCTCTTCCGGTTTACTCATGACTTTGGCACTACACGATCGTGTTATTACAGCTTTAAATTTTGCTCTTGGTAGGATCAGTTTAGAAGAATGGAAAAAAGTATGAAATATTTTACTCATGCGAGATGAATATTTTCGGATCAAAGTTCAAGAGTGTTAATAAAAACAGAGCAGTCTAGATCGCAAAATCACAGACAAATTCACGTAAACATTCCAAGTCCATCAGAAGCACGTTTGATAGTACGGAAAAATCTGCTAGCTACCGCATAATCTCCAGCAAATTCCAAGGGGCAATATGAGTCTCAACTCAACAGTATGCATTACGTAATATGGTATCGGTACGTTTTACAGACACGTTTGATAGTACGGAAAAATCTGCTAGCTACCGCATAATCTCCAGCAAATTCCAAGGGGCAATATGAGTCTCAACTCAACAGTATGCATTACGTAATATGGTATCGGTACGTCTTACAGACAAGCAGCTGTAAGCGATGAAAATGCGATATGATAAGGTGCGCTATAAACGGCAAAACTAAACTGTAACTGCTACAAATTGAAATTAAAGTTGCCTTTTAAATGAGTAATGAATACGATAAAGTTACTGATCCAATGATTGAGTATCGGCTGTAATTGCCCTTACTTTATTGTAATGTTTTTCAGAGTAAGGTATGTAATTTGTTACCGTTTGATAGTTTCTTGTATTCTCAAATAGCAAGCAAACCACGTTCTCAAACAAAAGCTCAAGTTTTAATTGTACTAAAAACCTTTTCTATTGATAGTGATGTAGCTAAGGGATACGCAGTACACAATTCGGTTCCTTTCCATTTTTTATACTAAAGGAAAAGTAATAGGTAAATTCCGTACTAAATGATGCCACGAAAGTTTACATGCTTTTAAAATATGCAATATGTACATTCCGTAAACGCTTGACAATATTTACTGTAAAGGATCTACATTTGATTGATGATACAGGTAAAATAAATAAATTGAAGTAGGTATGTAATTTGTTACCGTTTGATAGTTTCTTGTATTCTCAAATAGCAAGCAAACCACGTTCTCAAACAAAAGCTCAAGTTTTAATTGTACTAAAAACCTTTTCTATTGATAATGATGTAGCTAAAGGATACGCAGTATACAATTCGGTTCCTTTCCATTTTTTATACAAAAGGAAAAGTAATAAGTAAATTCCGTACTAAATGATGTTACGAAAGTTTACATGCTTTTAAAATATGCAATATATACATTCCGTAAACGCTTGACAATATTTACTGTAAAGGATCTACATTTGATTGATGATACAGGTAAAATAAATAAATTGAAGTTAACTATTCTGTACAAATAAATACAATACGTACATATATATTGGTACATTACTTAATCTTGTGCACTTTCCAGATAAATTCAAATCATACCCATTATAATTAAAGCGATTTGATTTCAGTATATTATTCCCTTTTCCTTTTTAGAACTCACACTCAACCTCTCTCACAGTCGTAACCTAGCCTAGGTATTGTAATTGTAAACTATGTATTAATTATTTGGCTTCGTAAAAACTAAAAAGCACCAAATTGTATTGTATGTTGCTGTTTTGTGTATAGATTCATTCTGAATTCATGTCAAGATCTTCCCATTTATATTACTGCGATACAAGTCCTTAAACCTTGTTAATTTTTGTACACGCCAAGAAGAGTATGTATAAAAATAAATACTTTTCATACAGTTCTGTTGATTTACTAAAGTATTTTAGTTAAATAGCTTTGCCTTTGGCTTGGCTAAATTGTCAAGTTCTGACTGTCAGACTCCGAAGTGCTATATATATGCAAGATTATGCATTGACTACTATAACATCCAATTCCTATATTAATATATTTCCAACGTCTGTTCCTATGAACGAGCATATACTTAA
>JAHZND010001189.1:0-12447 GCA_027744115.1 Acrocyrtus sp. NNG-2020
CTTTTAAAGCGTAACACAGATTACATCCGGTGTTTGCTTTGTATACTCCCTACTTATTGTTGTATCCTACGATTTCTCCAACAATTGGTATACGGGAAACCTACGGTGTAAAGGAAAGGTGTGCTACATGAATTTAGCCTTAATGCAATTCAAGTTCAATTTTTTCCTTACTAGTCTACAAGTCTACATGGTAAAACTTGTTTTGATGATTTTGCTTTGCAATTTACAGGTACTCTCGAAACTTTCCATAGAATTTCAGGTAAATGAAAAGGAGATCTGTACAATATAGATAGAGATTGCCCATGAAGCGGAGCATTCGAATAAAAAATTAGTGAAACGAAAATACTCTTCTCGTGCTTGTCTTGAATGTATCTCAAACAGTTTCCCTTATATTGAATTGAATTATGTCTGATAATAGTATTCGAACAGTAATTACCCTTGACTTTACTAAAAAAGCATGGGAGCAGTCCAATTACAATCTGCATAATCGTTGGCATCCGGATATTCCAGCCGTAGCTGTAGTAAAACCTGGAGAAACGTTTAAAGTGGAGTCCTACGATAGTTTAGGTTGACATGTAAAAATGTATGTGTAGTACACGTGCAGGTACAAACTTGAAGTAGATAATTAAATTTATTGTTTATCTTTAGGGGGACAATTAGAAAATAATGATTCAATTGACGACGTGCAGGCATTGGATCTTTCAGGGGTTCATTACTTATCAGGCCCGATATCCGTTGAAGGAGCGGAGCCCGGAGACTACTTGGAAGTTGACATTTTAGACATTCAACCAATTCAAGGACATGAGTGGGGTGTTAGCGCCCTTCTAGGCGCTAGTGTGGGCGGTTTCCTGTCGGATGTGATTCCAAATTTAGCAAAGGCCATTTGGGAGTTTGAAGGAGAATACGCTACAAGTCGTCACATACCCGGTGTCAAATTTCCAGGTAAAAACATTAAATGACATTCGTGACTGATTTTAGGTAGACATGAAGTGAAAAGTGCAGTAAAAAGGTTAAAATGTAATCCACTTCTGGATCCTTTTTTATTTTTCAACCAATTTTAAGGTTTGATTCATCCCGGAGTTATCGGTACTGCACCTTCAATGGCACTAATTCAGCAGTGGAATCAGAGAGAGTTCATTCTTGTTAGCACTGATCCTAACAAGACTCCACCATTGGCTCTTCTTCCTGAAGATAAGAGCTCACTAATGGGTGCTCTCGAGGCGACTCCGGAAGTTGCCCGAGCTAAGGCTAGAGAAGCAGTGCGAACAATTCCACCGCGGGAGAATGGAGGCAATGCTGACATCAAAAATCTGTCAAAAGGCTCAAAACTGTGGCTTCCAGTACACATTCCCGGTGCAAACCTTAGTTTGGGAGACTTTCACTTCTCACAAGGAGACGGAGAAATTGGGGTATGCGTATTTTCATAATTTTGCTAATTTTTATAAAAATGTAAAACGGTAAAGAAATTAAGTACTCATAATCTATTTAAACGCAGTTTTGTGGAGGTATCGAGATGAAAGGTGTAATTACCTTGAAGATAAATGTTATTAAAAATGGAGTTGGCCTTCACGGAAATCTCACCATGCCCATGTTCATGCCTGGACCCGTGGAACCTCGTTTTTCCAGATACCTAGCTTTTCAAGGGATTAGTGTAGACGACAATGGCAAGCAGCACTACTTGAATTCTACCTTATCATTCCGCCAAGCTTGCCTTAATGCAATCGCATATTTCAAAAGATTCGGGTACAGCAGCGAACAATTGTGCATGCTTTTGTCGTGTATTCCAATGGAAGGTCGTCTTAGTGCTGTTGTGGACATACCCAATGTAGTCAGCACCGCATCTGTTCCTGTGAATATCTTTGACTTTGACATCATGCCAAAAGAAGGAGGACACCTTCAAGTTATCAAAGGTAATTGTCCCATCTCAAAAACGGATTATTCAATGTGTTCAATGAGCTGAACAAAAACTAATGGATAGAAGTAGAGATACATGGATACATATTTGGATCGTAAGCATTAGAAATGGTATTTTGTGTAAAAAATTGTCATTATCGGTAATTGAAAATAAATTACTTAGCCAAGCCAAATTTGTCCATTCACAAATCAATCTTTTCAGCATCTGTAAACTAACGCATTTAAAACATATTTAATATTTTTACATGAAGTAATTTACGGTAGCTATTATTTATCATGTCAGAAGCCAAAATAAAGAGCGCAGCAGCATGGTAATGGTGAATCTCTTCTCTTCGGAATAGCAGACAACCTGAAATCTTGTGAGCAAATAGAACGTATTTTCTTTCAGTTTCAATTCCAGACATAGCAGAAAATCTATTTGGCATTTTTACGAAGTACATATCTAGATGATAATTCCCACATCACATCGAAAGCGATGAATTCAATGAAAACGCAAAAGCTCTGTAAAGATTCTCCATGAAGCGGAACATGACTCCATACGTACAGTGCATAAACTATAAAAACTACACATATACAGACTATATACCATTGTGAATCATTCACCACTGCTTGGCTGATAAGCAAATTCACTGACCTTTAGTCTCAACTTGAGACTCTCAAGGAAAGAGAAATAGAGAAAAGTAAGCGATTTTACGGTGAATGCATGCAGCGATACTTATTGTTAATGTTCCACCACAAATTCGAGGTGCTAACTTTGTTAACAATGTGCCTATCCTAAGCAGCCTTTGCTGCTACGGAATTTGGAATGCATCGTTTAAAAAATAAGTTTCTCTCTCACAGAGCACGATGGCGAGCATGAGCAGCATCATCATCCCGGTTGTGGATCGGTATTCTAGTGAACTCACTTGTTATGTCTATCGGAGAACTCTACCTGTGAATGATTAATTAATTCACAGTTGATTCAGTAGTCATAATTGTTGCAGGTCACAGTCTCTACAGGCCTCTTTGTGGCTAGATGAGTACCTAAAGTACCTGAAGTACCAGCTTCAGTTCAAATACAAGAATGCAACAAGCAACTGGAATAAAAATTATGTGCTTGTAATGAATGCAACTTGATAAGTACAACTCCGAAGTAGTGCTATGCTAAAATTTGACTAGGATTACCTATATAAGCTTGTAACCTGCACCGAAGTACCTCTTTACTTCAGGTAAGGTCAAGCTAAGCTGAATCTGCAGAAATTTCACCGTCTCGACGTCTCTGTCGGACACGCAACCCTGGTTCTTGCTCTATCTATTTCAGCAAATCCCTATATAAGAAAGCAACATAAAACAAATAGAAAATTAATATGTTTGGAATGAGTGCAGCTTGATATACAGGTATGCACATAGATACGTCCGGTCCGAAGTAGTGCACTATTGCATACATAGGTATGTTAACATTCTAACTATTGAACTATTGTCCCGTAAATAAGTTTGCAGTAAGATACATTTCCACATTATCATTTCAGGTGTGCTTTAGCATTTCCTGTCATTAAAACACCCGTCATTCTACATTATTGCTTAACTTTGCGTATATAAATCTGGATCACAGATAGGATACATACCTAGGTAATAATTAAAATAGGCACGAAAAACTTTTAAAGCTACTGTTGATGAAAAATAGACGGTTCGCGGCTCGGCGCAAGTACCTTAGACCCGTCTTGCAACATGAATGAGGTATAAAGGCGAAAAATAGGTTGTTTGTCTCAACTGATGCCATAACTGATTTCAACCTTGAGATAGACGGAAGCTTTTTTTCTAATCTGGCAAATATGGCTAGCAATAAAATTCGAACAGTAATTACCCTTGACTTTACTAAAAAAGCATGGGAGCAGTCCAATTACAATCTGCATAATCGTTGGCATCCGGATATTCCAGCCGTAGCTGCAGTAAAACCCGGAGAGGTTTTTCGGGTGGAGTCGTATGATTGGCAAGGTTGTTTTTGATTGTATTTTAATTGGGGGAAATTGAAAATTAGTCATCTTAATTTCAGATCAATCCCTTTATATTTAGATTTTAACATTTAAGTTCTAATTTGCAAAACTGTTACTTTACTTACAACAAGCACTATAAGCAAGCTAAGCTAATTGGGAAAGTATTTTTAAAGGTTTGATGCATCCCGGAATTATCGGTACTGCACCTTCAATGGCGCTACTCCAGCAATGGAATCACAGAGAAACTACTCTTGCTAGCACTGATCCAAATAGGAATCCACCTTTGGCCAATCTTCCTGAAGATAAGAACTCACTAAATGGGTGCTCTCGAGGCGACTCCGGAAGTTGCCCGAGCTAAGGCTAGAGAAGCGGCACGGACTGTTCCTGGTAGAGAGCATGGGGGAAATGTTGACATCAAAAATCTGTCAAAAGGGTCAAAGTTATGGCTTCCAGTGTACGTTTCTGGTGCGAACGTTAGTGTGGGCGATTTTCATTTTTCACAAGGAGACGGAGAAATTTCTGTATGCGGTTTACTATACTTAATCATATAAATTATTCCAGTATATTCTATAAAAAGGTATTGCCATACATTTAATTCCAATAGTTCTGTGGAGGTATCGAGATGAAAGGTGTAATTACCCTGAAGGTTAATGTAATTAAAAATGGGGTTGGCCTTCACGGAAATCTCACCATGCCCATGTTCATGCCTGGACCCGTGGAGCCTCATTTCTCAAAGTTCTTAGCTTTCCAAGGGATCAGTGTGGACGACAATGGCGTGCAACACCATTTGGATGCTACATTGTCCTACCGCCAAGCTTGTCTCAACACGATTCGTTACATGGAAAGATTTGGGTACAGCCCTTACCAAATCTACCTGCTCTTGTCCTGCATTCCAATGGAAGGTCGTCTTAATGCTGTTGTCGACGTTCCTAATGCAGTCTGCACCGTATCTCTTCCTGTGGACGCATTTGAATTTGATATCAAGCCATTAGAAGGAGGGCATCTCAAATGCATTAAAAATAACTGCCCTATCTCAGAAGCGAAACGTCCAGTGGGTTAAATGAACTGAATTTTGTGCTTATCAAAAATATTTCTTGTCAAATTTTGATTCAGTTGGTTGTGGTTTTAAAATAAATATATAATTGGAGCTATTCACTATCAATTTATTGAGTATTATTGGGTTTTGTTATTTTTTTCATCTAGCATTCCGATTGTGCCCGTTCTTATTTTGTCACCCGCGTGCTATGAGTGATCTCTAGATCATTTACATTGTGCTGGCTTATTACTATTTACTGTCTTTAATTTCACTGGAATATGAAAATAATAGAGTATTTAATAGTAAGGTATGGATTACCACCTGCATCATTAAGCTTATTACCACTTTGAGGAGATTTTACAGGGAAATGTATGTGCGCAGAAGCGAAATTTTGCATAAGCAAGACAGATGATACGAAAACCAGTTTTCTAAATTGCTTTGTCTCATGCATGCATTGATTTTTTTATTTTTCTGATAAAAATTAGTGCTTCTTGATATACTCATATTGGTAGCAGTAGCACATGAGTTGTCGTAGCGCAGGAATTATATAACATCTGTCTTGGCAAGAATTTTTTTTTCATAGATGCGTTTAGAACTAAATTGTAGGTTATCTTACTGTCCATTGTGATATTTTAAAGTTGATTGAATTAACCTTCAGAAATGAACCCAGCGTTACTATCAGGAGCCTTATTTCTAGTATTAATATGTGAAGCCACATCGGTTAAAGTGTCCAAAGGTAATGTTCTAATTACAAAAAGCTGACTAAGTATTATAAATGTCTATTTGGGTATGCTAAAAGATAGTTGGCGTGCATTATCAGAAGGAGCACTCAATATTATGTAATTTAAAATTACGATAAATTTTTCTTTCAGGCAGTTCCTTAAAAATCTTTTTTGAAGGTGACGATCAGGAGCCACTGCTTCCAAGGCCAACATTCCCAACAAATAAAGTTGCTACTTTCATTCCACCTTCAAATCGTAGAAAGCCCTCATTCGTTACGAGATCTCCCATTATCAGTAAACCTCCACAGAGAACACCTACATCTCAGCCAACAACTACTACTCAACGAAGAGTGACACCTGCACCATCTCTGTCGCCAACAATAAAAACACCGATTTTACGAACAGCTTCGCCTTCCAGACGCATCACTGTTCCCTCCAGAAGCACTCCGTACTCATCCCCTTCAACAACGCCCACCGAATTAGATGATGAACATTTTGTAGACGGAAGTTTCTACATTCCGTTTAAAAATAAGAGAACGAGGAAAGAAAAGAAAATTTAAAATTTAGATCTAAATTAAGTTGTATGAAACTACAGAAATTTGGTAGTTAGTTAGTAGCATTATTATTCTTGACGGATAAAGGAAAAGTAATTCATAAAATCTAGGTATTTTACATATTTTCTATTATGTGCTTCTTTCAATAAATTAATTAGAGTTCTACTCTAAGCATTTCTACGTTGCTAATTGAGAACGATAATGGTACCTACCTAACTGAATGTAATGGCCACACAAACTACATTTAATACATACGTGCGTTTATTGCTCATCTACTCCTTAATAGTACATAGCCAACTTTTTTAATTTAGTATCGCCGTCGCCATTACTAAATAATGTTGAAATTAAATTCCAATGCCAACAAGCAAACCTAAACATACGTGCGTGTAGACTATACCACCCCACTACCTAGATTGTCGCAAAGTGCTTCGGAAATCATCGTAATGAACATGCTCCTGCCTGGACTTTCATTTTCCTTTGATATGTTGGGTACTCTGGAAGATCTACGATTCCCGGAGATTATCAACTTCATCGAAACCTTTCGAAGATCGACATTTTGTTCAATAGTGTTCGATGGTAACATTCATGCTATAAACCCATATACTGATGAAACAACGTGTTATTCTTGAACTTTATCAATAAAGAAACGTTAAAACTGTATGTAACTTGTCTTGTCTCTATTTTTTACATTAACTTGTTATATACATATACCCTTTCGTTCCAGTTCCCTCGCTCAATCGCTTAGATAAACTTGAAAGTAATTGAAAGGCTGCCTATAAATAACTGAGAAAAAGTACTTATTAAACCAGACATTTCACACGATAAAATTTCAACCAGCCCTGGCCAATATCACGCTATAGTCTATAATTCCAATGTGCTCTTCCTCACCCAACTAGCTATAAAAAAAAGAACCAATAGAAAAGAAAATGCATTCATTTGATGCACTGTAGATTAATTATTTACCTGTCACTCTCACCCACGATTTTTTTTCCGAAACCAATTTCCTTGTTGTCACTTTCAGCAGTGCCCTCGCTCACCTACGATTTCGCACGCATATCACCAAGAACCCGCAAATGTCTCACTTTCTTGACTTTGCACGTGCTCCATGTACTTCTCCTTTTCCATGAATTGACAAAGACACAAATCCCAAATTCTATACTCTTGCTACTTTCTACTCTCGCTGCAAAGAAATTTTTCCCTTACTAGCGTCATTCCACTGCAGCAGCATGGGATTTTGCTTTCCCTTTCTATCTGGTTATAGTCTACCTATATTGCTGCGATCTATCCCTTCTCCAGGTTTTCCGAAGTGTTCCGACAGAGTATGAATTTTACATATACACATACAAGATCCCTACACACAAAAGAAGAAAATGTGCCAATGCACCGTATGACTTTTTCTGCTAAACTGTATAGCACCAACTCGTATATACCCTCGCTCACCTACGATTTCGCACGCATATCACCAAGAACCCGCAAATGTCTCACTTTCTTGACTTTGCACGTGCTCCACGTAGTTCTCCTTTTCCATGCATTGACAAGGACACTTAAATCCCAAATTCTATGCTTTTGCTACTCTCGCTGGAAAAAAAGTTTTCCCTTACTGTTACCCTCATTTCACTGCAGCAGCATGGGATTTTGCTTTCCCTTTCTATCTCGTTATAGTCTAGCTATATTGCTGCGATCTATCCCTTCTCCAGGTTTTCCGAAATGTTCCGACAGATTATGAGAAGGGTTTGAATTTTACATACATACAGGCAAGATCCCTGCACACAAAAGAAAAAAATGTGCCAATGCACCGTATGACTTTTTTCTGCTAAACCGTATAGCACCAACTCGTATATCCTCTGCAGTTTCAATCTTAACCTAAGGGCTAGCGAGGACAAAGTCACAACGCAGTTTGGCGCTCCTTAGCAAGAAAATTCAAAAGTATGTAGTTATAGCCCTAGCATCAGCATCTGATCCCAATAAATCATCTTAAGCATTATTAACAGTAATTACTTCCGGGTTGTGAACAAGAAATTATAGCTCAACTAGAGCACACCCACAAATTTTAAACAATGTTGCTGTCAACATTGGTCGGGTTAAGTTTTGGGGTCTTCCCTTGCATCATGGTAAGTGCAGCAAAACATTAATTCTTGTTAAAAAATTGAGTGCACCACTTATGCTATTTTTTTCTGCAATTATTAGCTCGGCTTCATCATGCTGCTCTCTCTCCTTCTTTGCGAGTTTATGGAAGAGTACGTCGCGAAGTACATATGCTCATGGAAGAACCGGCGGAGAAGGAGTCTGCACAGCTTTTATCGTGGTCATATTAACATTTTAACAAAGAAAATGAAATTGAGAGAGAATCTCATCTTGTCAGTGTCACTCATCTATCTGCTCATTAATTTTGATTTATTGTGCAATGTTTCTTTGCTCCGCTTTCTTTCTGCAGAGTTTCAAGATTCTCACAACCACCACCATCCCGACACTCATCGCTACAACTGCACCTCATCATCACGAACTCGTCGACACTCTCCATCAGCACCTTGGGCTGTGACTGAAGGCCGCGAAGGAGAAGAAGATGCAGTAGAATATATGCCTGAAGAGTGGGGAGCACCTCCTCCACTCCACCCTGGTAATTACAGTGGATCATCGAGATTTCTTCGTCGCTCATCTCCTTCTGCTTATCCTATGCTGCCACCTCCAGTAGAATATATGCCTGAAGAGTGGGGAGCACCTCCTCCACTCCACCCTGGTAATTACAGTGGATCATCGAGATTTCTTCGTCGCTCATCTCCTTCTGCTTATCCTATGTTGCCACCTCCCACAAATCTCAACGACCCTCCACCAAGCTACGAGGAATGTGTCCTTCCGCACATGAGAGCTCAACAGAATAGTGTCAATCCCAACGAAACTGGAAATCTAGATGGAAGAAAGTCGTCCAGAAAATCATCCGGTAAACATAAGAAATCCAAAAACTGAAACGTCTCTTTTTAAAGCCAAGTTCGGGTTTCATCTCGAGTTTATCTTCATAAATTGGAATACTCAAGACTTCCCAGCGCAGTCAGAACAAGTTCACGTATTTGCTATATCTCCACATGAAAATGAGATTTTGCTAGTGCACTCGCTGCGACCGATAAGCCCGCCCTGTTTAACTGTCCAGTACTTTAAAATGTTTATTTGGTACATGGTGAATCAGGATTATTATTGGTGTACGCTGTCTTGTTAAATATAATAGCACTCGCTGCGACCGATAAGCCCGCCCTGTTTAACTGTCCAGTACTTTAAAATGTTTATTTGGTACATGGTGAATCAGGATTATTATTGGTGTACGCTGTCTTGTTAAATATCAATCAAAGAAGGCGAACTACCTCATGCTGCTCCTCTTTAAAATTTTCTCTTGTTATCTGCACTTTTATTTTTTGAACCGGATCCAACTATCCAACTCTCTCGAAGTCTGGTTTGATCATTTGTATTTCATCCGTTCTCTCACATTTGTTCGTGCTCGTCTATATAATTTTATTTTTTTACTTAAAGATGTTTTTCTTCCAAGGTCTTTACTCCTGTCTCGGCTCATCTAAGCGGACCGTGAAAGTAGTAGCTAGGCATATTTCGTAGTTTCCTCTCGTAAGACATTCGTTTGACGGATTGCTCTAAAAATATACCAGATTTTATAATTACGGGAGGCAGTTTTTTTCTCAGAAAACATAAAAAATGCAACTTGGCTAGTTTCAAGGTTCCGAGTTTTTATCATGAACTCTTTTTTTTTCATTCTACTTCTGCACAGCGTATGGCTCAATACTGTTTATTTTAGGAAAAGATTTTTTAAATATTAGGAATATCGAGAAAAGAAAGAGACGGCTCACTTTCATTATTAAACGTTAGTATGGGAAATAGGAATTTTTAAAACGAGCTTCTAACAACCGTTTCGTTTTGAGTTTGGTCCAAGTTCCATTTTTCTCTTGCAATGTGCAAATAAAGACGGTTGAAAGGAGTAGTCTACAAGGAAATAAACATTAAAAGACAAGAGATTCCGATAGGAGTGAGCGAAATCGAAGAAATTATTGTCATATCACTCGCAGGCGGCAGAACACGCACGGCTCAAAGAATTTTCAAGAGGTGCTTTTATTTGCTTTCTGAAAACGCTATCGCGCTGCTGTTTTCGGGAAGAATGCTTGAAATTGAGTGAAGCCATGTCAAAGTGGCTACGTCCAATTGCCTTCCTGCGTATAATAAATTGGTGTAGTTTGTGGCGAGCACAGTTCAGCAACCGGAAGGAAGCAGTAGAGCGAGAAACAGAAATTAACTGACAATGAGAATGAATTGTCCCGCTTCCCGCATGCCATTTTTTTGCAACTGAATCCGTCGAAAGTCGCAGCTTTACATATTTGGGAGGAGCGGCTATGCACAGCTAATCTAGATCTTTACGATGATAAATTTACTATTAATTGCTTAAAATTGCTAAAGACTAGACAAATGTAAGAACTTTTGAGCTGTTACAAAGTTTTCTAAGAAATAAAAACGTGTTGATGCTTCAGTCTTTGTAATTATGCTCATTTCTCTGGCTACAAAAATTAATTTGAAGTGTTGGCAGGGCGGTGGCGCATTTCATTCTAATACGTTTTTTTCTAGATGGTATTGACTGCTAATTGGATCGGGTTACAATGAAATAATTAGCGAAATTGCTAATTACGTGAACAATGAGAATGAATTGTCCCGCTTCCCGCATGCCATTTTTTTGCAACTGAATCCGTCGAAAGTCGCAGCTTTACATATTCGAGAGGAGTGGCTGGCTACACGCAGCTAATCTAGATCTTTACGATGATAAATTTACTATTAATTGCTTAAAATTGCTAAAGACTAGACAGATGTAAGCACTCTTTAGATGTTACAAAGTTTTCTAAGAAATAAAAGCGTGTTGATGCTTCAGTCTTCGTAATTACGCTCATTTCTCTGGCTACAAAAATTAATTTGAAGTGTTGGCAGTGCGGTGGCGCATTTCATTCTAATACGTTTTTTTCTAAAATGGTATTGACTGCTAATTGGATCGGGTTACAATGAAATAATTAGCGAAATTGCTAATTACGTGAGGTTCATTTATCTTCCAGGATTCCCTGCCAAGCGCGCTCAACTCTACGACAAGAATACATTCATCATACGTCAAATACCTACGTGAAAAGAGCGCATGGGAATACTGATAAGATCGGTTTCGCCTCTACGTATAATAATTAAACAATTAATAAGCTATGGTAGTCACATAAATGCGTGTAATTGGAAAGAATGAATTAATCATGCTAGGGAATCTGCCACTATCGCACCTTCAGAGTTGGTTGACTTCTGCTGCAGCGATCGTAATCAAAATTGCATCGAAGGTCAAATTCGCCTGCTAAGGCACAATATCAGACTATCACTATCATATTTCGCATTTTATTAATTATTGCAATGTCTATCAGATTTTGCAGTAAAAGTAGCACATTAAGCTCCCCAAAATACAAATAATTCACTATTGATGTCAATGAGTCCCACTCGGGTCGAATTCATTTAAAGTTTATGACTTCCCATCAAAATGTTGTTCAAGCAAATATTGAGCTATAAGCTATAGTAAACGATCATATTCATTTCATAGGAGCTCTGCAAGCTCTCCAATAGTTTTTGAAAAATACATGTGTAAGGTAATTTTAGATGGTGCTGTGATATGAACTGCTGACAGGGGATCCTTGGCCCCACTACTTTAGTGCAGTTTATTGGGTAATTCTCGCATAATTGATGAAAGTTGAAGAGCAGGGTCATCATTATTCTTTTGACTTTTTGAAAAGTAGCAAAAGTGCGAAATGCAGCTTTTTGCTGGCTATGACCTACTGCCGTTATGTAAGAGCTAAACATTTCTCACCTTAAATGGATTGTTGGGTGCATTAATGATCATTGCAAGGTCATCATCACTTCACATCGCAACTCGCAACTTCCACTTCGTTACCTTCTTCACCATTTTTAAGGTGCTGTAGGCTGTATAGCTTCATAAGAAAGGATGCGTATGTTTTTATGCAATTTTTGGCTTTTTAGAAAAGCGCCACATAAGCAGCACTTTACTGTTGCCTGCTTAGCTCCGGAAAGCCGCAATATATTCCTGTGTCATTAGGACATAATCACTCTCACATAAAAATTTATTTTTTTCATACTTTTAGCAAATCCCTGTTAGAGCTATCTAAAGAAAGGATCCGCTAATGAAAACAACATGACACATATTTTTGTTGAAATCACGTACGAAA
>JAHZND010001190.1:0-56669 GCA_027744115.1 Acrocyrtus sp. NNG-2020
ATGTATGTGTGCTCTCCGCATTATGCAATCAGCGTGAGTGGCTTCCTGTTTCCCTCCTTATTTGCTATAATCACATATGTATATTCCTCTGCACTTTTTTACACACCGTCAAGGTAGCGAAGGAACCTAACACATATGCACATACTTGACAGAACACTGCCATTCCACAACTTTTTTTTCCAGTACTCACGTATGGAAATTTTTTCTGTACTCTCCTCACCAGTTTCAGCATTCTAGGCACAGGCTCCAGAAAAAAAAGTAAAGTTACGTGCCATTTCATATTCCTCCTTGTTCTCGGAGCAAAAGTGGGGAAAATAACTGCCTAAAAATATATACAGCTTATAGTATTTCCACCTTTTTTAAATTCCACCTTTGCCTCCTCCACCGTTCCACCTCCAACAGTGCAAATAACGTCACATACCGCAACATTCGGAGGGAAAAATAGCGCTGCGTTCCCGCTCTCAATACACCATTTTACTATGTGACATTTTCTCCGTCTCCCTCCTTGAGTGAAATATTTAGGCAGTACCGATGCATAGTAATCTTACTTCCACCTTCACATATGCCAATGAAAAAAGGCTCTGGATGATTTAAAGTAGCAAGACGAGTTTTTAGTTTGGGCAGGTTCCTATATCAAATCGGAGCAGTTTTTGAAGAAAAAACAACGCCGTTTTTTCTCCTTTCATATTGTTACGCTCTCCTCCTGTTTTCTCCTGTCACAGCTGCCGCCTTCCTTTTTTCGTCGTCCCGGCATCATCATCATCATCCTCCCGTCCTGTTAGCTTTTTTTTTAGATTTTTGCTTGGAGCGGCAGCAGCAGAGGAGCAGAAGTTCTAAAAAAAATGCTGCAAGGTTTTTTTCGCAGGTGCCTGCCTGTTTGTCGTCGACAAGTCATATTTTGTCATGATGCAGGATATTTTTCAAACTTGTTTTTCCTCTGTATCGTATCAATTTTCCCCCAGAGGATTTCACCTTTTCTTATATAAAAAGAAGGTAACGAGAGTAGATGTCCTTGTGTCGCTCGTCATCCAAAATAGTTTATATAACTTTTTTTCTGCGGAGAGGGAAAAAAGAGGAAGGAGAAGAAGGTAAGACATGAATAAAAATAATATTGCAGTCACCTCAGCTCCAACAAAAAATACTCTACTTGGGTTTATTCACTCAGACTCAGGTTATTTCATTTATTTGCTTTCTACTCTTACTATGAGTGCTTTTGCTGTAAGGTTAGGACAGAGTCACAATTTTTTTGCTACATTTACCCCGTTTAAGTCCCTTTACTACTGCATCAATTTTATGAAGGGTAAACTAGATCTAGGTTTGTGAAGTGAAAAGGTAAATACATTTGTATAAAAAAGTCTTGTGTAAAAAATTGTAAAGTGGATGGAATTGTTTCTTTTCTGTAAAGAAGGAGATTATGGATTTATGGATGGTTGCGTTATGCAATAATATGCTTTGTTTGATACATTATACTTGGAAGAGCTAAAACCTTCTCTTTGACATATTATTTTCGCTTGCTTTTTATGGATGGATTACCGGATTTTCCTTTGTACAGCAAAAAAATTTTATACATGAAAAAGTTCAAACTTTTTTATTTGGTGTCGGCTGTAGAACAGGTGTACTCAGTGAAAAGTTTTTCGAAAAGTGATTTGAATAAAAAAGTTGACTTTATGCTTGTAGTCACTCACAGGGAGTGGATTCCTGGTGGCTTTGACTACTCCACCGAAATTCAGGAGGGAGATGATGATGATGAATGAAATGGAGGCAGAGTTAAAGCACTTTGGCGGAAATTACTGCACACAACCTGAGTAAAAATCAGCGGAAAAAATTGATCAAGTAAAAGAGGGTTGTGCCTCCCGCACAAAAAATACTTCATATGAGACTTTTCTGGAAAGAGAAAGAGACTGGGAATAAATCAATATGAAAAATTATTCATTCATGCAAGATGATCGTCATACATCCATCTGAAAAAAACTGACGCTGTACGTAAAAGCTGCTCTTTTCTAGTCCCTCTTTGATTGCAATTTTCCCTCCAACTTGGCACGACACTGTTCGCTTTCATCATGTTAAATTTTCGAAATAAAAAAAGTTGCTTACACACACGGCACTTTTCCCTCTCAGGAGGAAGTACACATTATTTATTCCACCTCCACCATGCCACCTCGGTAATAATGTGTAAGTAATATGTATATACAACAGGCATACCTTTTTACGATCCACCTTTTATACCTGTTTTTGCCTGAGTGTGTGGCTGGTTTAGATCCAGAATTATTTTCCCTCTCGCTCTCCTTTCAACTTCTCATCTTTCACTTGATGTATGGGTGCATATGTGAAATGTGCTTGTGCTAGTGTTTGGTAAAGTGTGTGGATCAACGAGAGCCAAAAAATGTAAAAAAAAATCCTCAAGCCTTTTTATACATATTTACTTTTATAAGAGAAAAAAGCCACATCTGTTACGTAATTTACTACATCAATTTTTACTACACTTTATTAGATTTCACTTGATGGATTTGGGCACTTCAACACCAACAGTCGTCCCAGTCATTCTCTGGCTGAGCTGAGCTGCGGATTTTTTATATATTTTTGGCTGAGAAGTGGCAGTCAAACATTTCACACCGTCACAGTAGGATATATGCAGATTCTCATTATAAGCGAGGGAGCAAAAGTGCTAAAAACTGATTTTTTAGAGGAAAGGTAAAATGTGTGAATGCCTTTTAGCATCGAAAATGTATTTTAACCTGAGCTGAAGAGGGAGAGAAGTCTGATGGATGATGATGAAAAAGTTTTCTGAAGCCTTTTCACTTTTTTTACAGATGCACTTTTCCAGAATTCCAACACATTTCCCGACAATTTCTCTCCTCTGAGAGAATTTTAGTAAAAGTCGTGTGGCGTGGATGTGTGGAGAGGAGGTGGAGGGGATTCCTCCAATTACGGATTGTGTGCAGGAAGGTATTTCATTTCCACCCATCAACCTCATCGGAACCCTCTCTGCGTAATCTAAAACGTACACAACTTAATCCAGTGACTGGATATGGCTTTCCCTGACGTATGGATTTTATTCCCATAATCGTCATTGGCATTGCTAAAGCACTTTTTGTCCATTCCGCAGCCTGACATTTGAGAAGGCTTGGAACGTCGTGTGCTACGTGGCATGTGTACTCTCACACAAAAAAGTGGCTTGCGATGAATACGATGACACTTTCATCCAAAATGCGGATTTAATAAGGGAAAATGAAGATGGAACAGAGGGAGGCATTAAGAGCAATTTTTTTCTGTTTGCTCTCTGAAGGGAGAGTAAAATGAGCTGTGCTAAGATTTTCGAAAGGTAAAAGTGTGTACAGAAATCATTTCTCATGCGATGATGATGAAGCTGATGTCGTTGGTTTAGTGATCACATCACAGCAGGGTTGAAAATAAGGTGCTGCTTTACGGAAACTTGCTGAGAGCAGTCTCCTTTTTCAAGGAGAAGATTGAAGGAAACGTAAAAGTGTGTACATAAGAGAAAAAAGGTAAAATGTTTGGTCTAAATCTTACAGCAAATATTGGAACAGGATTGTGTGTCACCTGCCCGTTCCTTTTTCCAGAGAGTACTAAGCTAGTGGACAGGGATGATGACTGGATGAGCACTAACAGCACGGAGAACAAACAAGGTAGCACTTTACCATAATATTTCATGTGTGTACTTGAGAACTACCCTCAAACCCTCCAGTGGCTGTAATACCTTGTGGCTCTAACTCAGAAATGAGCCATGACAATTCTAGTGAAATTTTGCAGTTTTGTTGAGAATGTCTCCTGAAGCGCTCAACTTAGCACTAATTACAAATAGTAAAAAAATTCTGTTTCTATTACTGCAAACGCCCACATATACCCTGCAACCGTGCTAGGAATACATAATGATACCTCTATGTTAAGCACCTCATCCCTCCCTTAACAATTCACCCCCGAAGAATATTGAGAATGGACAGTGGACAGATGGCAACTCAAATTCAAATTTTCTTTATTCCACATTCAAAACGAATCGGCCTGAAGCCACCTCTCTAGAAAAAAAAAGAAAAGTGAAATGATGATGACTTTTCTCCTCTCCAAAATGTATGGCTCTCCCCACATTTACTTATGTCTTTCTTCCAATAACATCCAGTAAGAATTTTTTTTGAATCACAGGAGAGTTGCTGGAGTGAACAGATAAATGTCCATTCCACCACCTCCCACAAGCAGTGGCATTATTACAAGTAATAAAGCAGGAAAGAGGGAGAGAACCGAGAGTGAAAAAATGTATTTTTGAGTGGAAAGTCCCCAGATTTTTTTCCTAATCCGATGGGTTGACGACGGTCCCGGTGAATATGAAAATTTGATGTAAAACTCTGTCCATGTCTCTCTGATTGCGGTGTGGTGAGTGACCATCTGAAGAAATAAAAGGAGTGAGCCATCTGTTACACACATTTCACTTCACGAATTACGAGAGGAACGACATGGGTGATATCAACCCCGTCATCGTTTCCACCACCGCACAGAAACAGCCACAAAAATCTACCTCCACATTTCATTCATATTTTTCCTCAAAAATTGAAAATATGGAGGAGAGTGAGACACGATATCCTTCTTTCAGTTTTTCTCATATTTTCGTTTTTTCCTGACTGATTTGATTTCCTTTTTTCTAATATGACTTGGTCATCTCTAGACATGATTTCATTTTTTCTTTTCATAATAGAAAACGCTAGAAAAAATTTTATTTCTTTTTCCAAGATCCTGTCGATTTTTTTTAACGTAGTTGAGGTATTCATGAATTCATTTGCGCTGTTACTTTCCTTTCCTAGGAAATTTCTATTTCTGATCTGCAATCTGTCGTTTGCTTCTCCAATTTTTTCTCGTGAAGATGGGTATTTCTCACGAAAATTACGAGAAAAGGTTGTCATTTCTCATATCTATTCATCTTTTGATTTGGATTTCGTTTTCCAATAAAACTATCTGATATATTTTTTCTTTTGTCCACTTCCACTCATTTCATTTTCTTGCCTTGTCAGGATTGACGAAAGGACTATGATGACATGGAAGTCTGATGATTGCTTGTCTGCCGTCTACTCCTGTAATTTGACAGTAGGAACGTCTGCCAAAAAGGACACTCTCGCCTGGTCGTAAAATGACTTTTTTATATTTCCACAAAAAAACGAAAATGAGCACATGTCCACGTACTTAAATTATTTTTGGGAAGCACCTACACTGGCTGGGCGCTGGTCAGTCATTACTCTTTTCCTATTTTATTAAATGAAGACAGGAAAAAAATCGGTTACGAAATATTTTTCTCTCAATATTTTTTACTCTTTCGTTTCCCATCCATATCCACATTTTCGTAGGCCACGATGTTCCCGAAAATCAAAACGGAAGCGTATATGCATATTCATAAATTGTCCGATTTTTTTGCAATTTCCAATTTTCCCCAAAAAGCCATTCCGAATATACCTTCACTAAAAGAAACTTGGACTGATATGTGTGGGAAGATTATTTCCTTTTTTTCTCGATTTACGACAACACTTTTACAACCCACAAGTTACCCTCTCCTCTCTAGGCCTGGTCACTACTGGTCACTGGTCACCCAAAATTACATACCTAACTTAACCGCTACTAGAAAACGGTTTGTCTCATTGCCAAGAAAAGAAACTCGTTTTGACTTTTCTCCTTCCACATACTTTATTATTTTTAATATCGTCTCCTTCCTCACTTTTTTTACCGACAGGCCACCACACACACGCAATAAAAAACCTGGAGTAAAATGGAGGCAGGTCAAATATGAGAAAACTTTACGGGAAAAAAGTGTCGCTGCCACCACCACAAAAACCGTCATACTCCTATAACAGCCATCATATCACAAATTCAAATAGTTTATCACTCACGCCATACACAGGTGTATATCCACTCCAGAGAAAAAACGCCCACAATAAAATAATAAAATATGGCAGTATAAAAATTGATAAAAAAATAAACTCAGGAGGCGAATTTTTTTAATACATTTTTTCTTAAATGGCCCCAACTCCACCCGACCTCCTCGCACTTCATGACAGGATGGCACATCATCATCATCTAATAGCATACCTTCACCCATCAGAAATATCGGAAAGAGTAGTGAACCCGAAAGGATCCGCTATAAAAATATATTTTCCTCTTCCACCTTCAAGAAATGTTTACTGCCCTTCTATAAACTACCTACGCAAGATAAGACTTTCTATATTCTCCACAGCATCCATAAAAACATTGATATCTTTTCCGACCAACTTCAGCCAGAAAAAAAAGAATTTTTTTCTCAGCACGTAAATTTTATAATAGGGACAGAGATCACATTTGCAATATAAACTTTGCCTTTTTTCTTGTGGCCAAAGCCACTTTTTTTCTTCGCTCTTTTTGCAATACTACTATAGGTGCTGGAGTTTAGATCTACACGCACCGGAGCTCGATCGGAGGGGAAAAAAGAAATAAAAAAGTCCATATCGGAGTAATCAACAAGGTTTTACAAGGAGCAGGACAAAAATCGTAAAAAATTGCTACTCTTGAGTGGGTAGTCAGTAAAAATAAAGACTAAACAGTGTTCTCTTACTATAAAAGAGGAGAGGGTAAGTATGACAAACATCTCGAAATAAAGAAAATCGTCAACCTCTCCAAGACCACATCACACAAGTATCACTAATAAAAAAGGCATTTTTTGTACAGTTGGTTTCCTCGTCGGCTTCCTTCCATTGTATTGCATTTATTGCATTTTGTCTTCCTAATAATGGCAGTGGCTACCGAATAAGAAGGTAGGATATTTAGCTCTTTTCAGCTAGCATGTCATCTGGCGCTACTGGAATGATCTTATGAGAACACAGAAAGGGTCAGTTGTTGTGTTTTTATGCGTGGCTCTGGCTCCTTTATCAGATACAACTTTTGTATTGTTGTACCTACGTAAACAAAAAAAGATGGTGAACTTGTCCCGAAAAAAGGTTACAAATAATTTTGGGATCCATAAAAGGTCTAAATAGGAAACAAGGTTACATTACGTTTCTTTCTTGGCTTATATGGAGCAGCAATAATGTTTCTTCAATTTTACGCCCATTTTAAGGCAAAAGACATTTCGGGATGACGATGCAACAAGACTATTTACAGCTGGGATAATTACATTGTTACCATCTTGTACCTTAGAGGCATTTACTTTTTACCACCCATTATACTTTTTCTACTCTTCCGAAAAATAGACCTTAAAAGGGGCATTATTGCAAGTAGAACGGAGCACACGAGAAATGCTCCATGTAGTTTTTTTTCTCGGGTAAAAGTGGAAATAAAGATGGGAGAAGGAGATGCCGAATGGAATGGCAGACGGAGCTGAGGAGGTAGTAAAATGGTGGAATGGAATGGATGGAAAGGAATATGAGAATCTCATCAAGCAACTTTTTAGGGGTGTAATTTTGGTGGAAGAAAAAAAATTGTCTTTAATGTTGATATTTAGGACGAGTTGGGGAAAACCTGTCATTTTCATGGATTTTTTTAGTTGGTTCGTGACAGTTTATTTTTTTTCGGGAATGCGAAGCAGGCTGTTTCAGATTTTTTTCTTGTTCCTGTGGCAGATTTTCGGCTGGAGGCATTATTCAGAAGTGTATCGTTTCGTCCAGTGAAATAATGCAATAAGAAGGTTGCGTTTATGTTTTCAGATACTTATGAATTGCAACCTTTCCAGTTTGCTGGGTGCTCGAGGTAAGCACCGGAGGTTATGCAAGCCGAGACAACCAAAAAAGTCCAAATTCAAAAGCTGTACATTGTACATAGAAAATAATATAAGTACCACCGTACCTTCGTACCTCTGCATACTTAAAAAAGTAAATGAAATGTGAAACGGGTACAAAAAACTGTTATTAGTCGTATCGTGTTTCCAGTTATTGCTATTATATTATCATTTCATTGCAAACTTTAATGAAAGTCTGTTCAAATTAGGTATTTACCATGATCGATCTTAATACTATAATGCTCAAGAGTCATTCTGGGAAATGAGCGTGGTCCTAGCAAATTCACTTAAAGTTCAAACCAAAACATCTCTTCTTAAATCTAACCTTTGCTACGTAAATCGATCAAACCTTTTGACCTCAGCAACACTTTAATTTAGCAAATCCAAAAATCACGACTGAATGATTAAGCATTTAATTCATTTATACTTAAAATTCACTGTTGCAGGCTGCGACAAAGCATTATTAATCGCAAAACATGTCTACTTTCTTCTAAACTTCAAAAATTTGTGGATTTGTTTGAAAACGCATTTCAGAAAGAATGAAAGCATCTCTATTGTACTTTTATCGCGGAACACATCTTCAATCAAACATTCCAATTTACTAGTTCAATCAAGCTATCTCCAATGTAGAGCGACATAATGCAATTTATCTATAAAGGAATCAACTGGGAGCAAAGTTGACGCCAATTTAGGGCTTCGTAAAAATGTCCCACCATTGTTCCTTCCATACTACCAGGGGAGACGGATTTGGTCGCAAGTCACAATAGTCCGATTTAATAGAGGTAAATACCAGAGGAGATTAATTACTGAGATAGAAAATTCATTTTCTTTTTTGGGGAATATTGAGCTGAGATGGTAGTTTTGTCTATCCCACAATAGTTCCATTTGGTCTAGTAATGAAACGTATAACTAAACTGGAGTAGTAAAGTGAGCGCAGTGTGCCCCTTCTTGAACCAGTGAACGGGGCTAATAGAAATCTAGCAAGTGTAGTCGTTTTATCATCATTAGTTATTGACGATAGGGCCAAGCTGAACATGAACGTAAAAGTTTTATTTACAGCTGTGTAGGTACCAACGTTTTAGATGATTTGAGGTAATGCATCAATCGCTTTGTCAAGCTTGTAGCGGTAGCAGTATGACCGAACGGTCTCTGGGAACCTCTTCAAACTGCAAATCTCATATTTACATTATCGCTTTGTGGCATTAATTCCGTTTCATTCAGGTTGAATGATCACTTCAGATTTATATCAGCCATGGTCAGCATTCTCCCATACGCCACTTGGAAAACTGTGCTGAAACCTTCCTTTTTTCTGTAAAATAGAATTTAATGTAATACACTCCAAAAAACGGAAGTAAAAAAGTGCTCCTTTCCATTGCCACGCATCGCACTCATTATCACTGCAGTTGAGTCGACGCCGCTCCGTTCATCTTCCGTTGACAGCGCCAATGTCACAATCAGTCTCTCCCGCACAATATAAAAAATCCCAACTTTCAATTAAAAATTGAAAGGGATATAATATCGCTGGAGGCAGAACTATGCTCGGGTGTCGATTTTGGCGGACGCTTTTCGTCTATCCTTCTCTTTCTACATTACACAGGGAGGGACAGACAAAGGTATCGGTACATGCATGCTGCACCTCATTCTTCCGCGTAATTATTACATCTGAATTGAATAGGAATTTCTTTTTCCCAATCCCACGCCAGGTTCCCTCCCGCAGGTCGTTTTTTATTCGCTCAATGAAAAAGAAAAACCGAAATAATAACAAAGCTTCCAGTTCACAAAGCACATTCATTGACTGTGTCTCTCCGCTCCAAAACCAAATATGGGACTGAGGAATCCCACTGCACTTACGAGCCACACGGCAGAACAACAGGAGCAAAAAGATAATAGTGACGGGAAGGGCAGCTTGAAATTTAAGCCATGCCAGAGAGAATGGGGAAGTGGAAGAGACGCAGAGACAATTTTCAGATATGGGAAAGGCCACTTGTTTTAATCCCTTATTTTATCCTCATCAGCAGAGAACACAGCAGCAGTAAATTTCTTTTTCCCCTGCGCCTTTCTCCCAGAATGCCTACGAGCAGAGCCCAAACTCCATTATTATTAGGTGCGTAAATGAATATAAAAAACGGTAAACCTGGATGATGATAATTGAAATGATAAAATCCTCTCTCTCTCCCATTTCAAACGCACACAATGCACAAACACACAGCGCAACAGCAGTCAGTCAAGGTACTTATCAACAAAGCATTTTGCTTTGATGAAGGGGATTGGAGCTCATCAAACAAACTTTGAAGTATTATTTTTTTCCAGAGGAAAAAAGGGTCCGAAGCATTGCCTATCTGACATCATCATCTGAAAGTTCAATTGAATCCAGTCATCATCCAAAATCAAAATTTTCCTTCTGTGAGTTCATCATCGCACACATACGCGCGGAAATGCTCTGCAGCTTTTTACCTTACTCTATCTGGATAAGGTATGAAACCCGCAGATTATTATAATTTCACCTTTTGTTCCCATCATTGTATTATTCAGGTCCAGTCTGTCGTTCTAAAAATAAAGTGCACTTTCGTTTGCGCTAACCCAAATGGCAGCAACAGCAAGTAAGGAAGTAAACGCAGACACTCGCTCTAAAAAATATTTTCAATCTCTGCGTCAGTCCTCTTGTGTCCAGTCAGTCAAAATGAATCCAGAATTGAGTTGAGGGGAGCTAGAGATTAATGCATGTCGGCTCATGTTCCTTTTTCCACTCGTTACAAAAAAAGGTTCCATCACTACCACCACGCCACCACCACCGACCTACTGCTTCTACCCACCTCTCCGTGAGTAATGCAATATTAGCATAAAATAATATAATGGTGAAATGGGTCAATTCATGCAGAAAAACGAGTGGAGTGGGATCAAATGAATTGATAAAGTACACACTCTCATATACTAGCTCTATAAATGAATGAATTGAACCTGGTCCTGCTAGAGTTTCGATAAGGTGGGACGAGGTGAACGTAGAAACTAAGGGTGGTGGGCAGGGTAGGGCAGTGCGCTTCATAAAAATTTCCATTACGAAATAAAGGCATTAAATAGCAAATGCAATTAATTATGGATAGAAAGTAAAAATAGAAAAATTGATGGCTTTTATTTGTATTCAGGACAGTGGCGCAGCGGTAAGAGTGAATGAAATTATTTTTCCTTGCATTTACTTATTTTTACGGGAGAGGGGAAGCAGAATTTGCTTTGGATGAAGACTCCCGATAATAATTATTGTAATGATTAGATCATCGACAGTAAATTCATGGTTATACCTAGGCTTATTGTTCCTTACGGATGCTACTGCCAATGCGCTCCCGTTGTTGTTTCTCAACCAAGCGGAAAATAAACTTTGAAACCTGGGCTGAATAAATTCTCTTTGGGGAGGATTGTAGTCAGCCTAATCTGGATTTGAATTTTTGGATACAATCATTTGAATAGAGAATAAAGCCACTCTCAGCTACATCCAGTTTTTTTTTCATTTTTAGAACTCACTTTTAAATTATACATGGAAATCACATATTAATAAGTACACGTGTGCTTTAAAAACTGTGATGTGGGACAACGCAATATTTGAGTTGGGTGGATGTGGATAAAAAAGCTGTAACCTGAGTTTTAAAATGGCATGCTTTTCATGCAGGCGAATCAACCCACAGACAGATGTAAGATAACCTGCTTTTCTACGTTGTTTAAAAGCTTTCTATTCACTTATAAAAAGACAGGTATTGAGTTTTAGAAATTCAATACACATCAAAGCAAGCTATTTCGTCTCTTCGTCTGTGAGTTTTGTGTGTTAATATTTAATGGATTTTTGATATCCTGCATAAGTGTCGAAAGAATTTTTTTATGCTGGTTAAGGTAAAAACGATGAATATTATGTTACCTGCATATTGTTTGTCTCTCAGAGTCTCAGGTAAGAATGAGGCTTTCGAAAATTCTCAGTTTATTTATGCTAGTATAAACCTCTCTTTTTTATTGTGAAAGGTGATCTATAATAAAGATGGGGATGATAAAGCACGAGTGGACGTTTTTATGTGAAACTGAAAAATAATACGGATAATTGTGAATTGGCGATTTATCTGGGAGTTTTACAACGTACACTGTATTTTTAATTAGCTACACGACTACAGTCCTTATAAAACTGCCATATGCATTTTACCGCGTTAGCTCATCAAATCACATTAAAATTCGATTTACCTTTCATGTAAATAAGTAAGACATCTGCAATGCACCACACAAAATCGATTCCCTGACCATCCATTCCTCTATAAAATCGTGACGTAAACCATCAATGTTACCAATTTCCCCGTATAGCTACCTAACTTTGTCGCTCTAATCGCTCTGCAAGAAGATACTGATAGCGCTATCACTATCACATACTAACAAGGGGCAAATTACACTGCATACTTGCGTAGCAATTTCGAGAAATAACAAGTGCGGCTAAAATAAGTAAAGTATTTTACCGTGATACCGTGTCATATAGCTTCCTCTATCGTGGTAAATGCACGCGGGTAAAGCAGGAGCAACAGCAGTAATAAAATTTTTTTAGCAAGTCAAGGTAAAAGAAGATTTTTACATAACGAAGATGAATGGTATCAATTAGCTCTAATTAATTCTCAGAAGACCTCTCTCTAGATACCTAACTTTGTCGCTCTAATCGCTCTGCAAGAAGATACTGATAGCGCTATCACTATCACATACTAACAAGGGGCAAATCACACTGCGTACTTGCGTAGCAATTTCGAGAAATAACAAGTGCGGCTAAAATAAGTAAAGTATTTTATAGGCTGTGCATGATACCGTGTCATATAGCTTCCTCCATCGTGGTAAATGCACGCGGGTAAAGCAGGAGCAACAGCAGTAATAAAATTTTTTTAGCGAGTCAAGGTAAAAGAAGATTTTTACATAACGAAGATGAATGGTATCAATTAGCTCTAATTAATTCTCAGAAGACCTCTCTCTAGCAAATCCTTCCTTGTCCTGTTGGGATTTTCATTCCATGACTAACTACACACGGGAACGGCACTGAAAAAACTTTACCTCTCTCCAGTTTTTTCATTCTTTTCTAGCCAAAGACACGTAAAAAGGAATATCAGCCTTCGCAAAATGAATTGCTTTTTGCCACCTTTCCTCACACTCGCAGAAAAACACGGCACTTTTACTCATGCCACGTATCATTTTAACAGTTTTTGCCTGCACAGCACGAACCATGTCTTCTCACTCTTTTTTAGTGGAAATGGCTAGCGACGCGGCTGCATTAGCGCCAGAATGTACCTGATACAAAAAAGGGCTTTTCTCCCTCTCTTCCTCCGTATTTAAGGTGGAAAAAGGTGATGACTAGCAAATGGCTCATGCTGATAAGGCCACTAAAAAGATTCGCCCATTCTTTTAAGAATGCAGCTCGTTTTTAGGACTTATTCATAGCGCATCTTCCAATCCAAGTCCAATAACTTACTCCCGCAGTGTTTCATATTATTTTGTGTGCAAAAATGGCTTTTCGTTTACCCACTCCTGTCAAGTTTTTATTCAGTTCACGTCTTCCGCCAAGGTAGAAAAAGCTGAAGTGGGAAGTGGAGCAGTGCGCCATGCCTCTGCCTTTGCCGCCTCCTCATTCCTAGTAGGTGAGCCTTTTTTCCTTGCGTGGAGATGGAAAAGGAACATTACCGGAAAGTTTTTGAAGAGAGTTCAGGATGGCTATCATACTGCATATTAATAGATTTTTCTGGGGTAAGTAAAGCCACTAAAAGGAATGGGAAGGGAAGAGGGAGTTTATGGTCATACCTGTCGTTAAAAACCCAAGCTCTTACCTCGAGTTTAAAGTCCCGTGATATAAAATTATAAGCCGCAGTGAGGAACAGGAGAAAGGAATCAGCAGGTTCACGTGCAAATGACTTTTATTGGATTTATATTCCTGGAATGGTGCGCTATGACGGGGAAAACCATATTTTCTCGTGAATACTTTTTCTACAGAACCAGGTAGGTTTTTGGTTTGGAGTACGTGGAAAACGGATTATTAGTGCAAATGGACTTTTGCTAAACACTAGAATAACTAATAGCAAGTACGCTTCAGTGGCATTGCCGCTCATTGTATCTGCTCTTATTAATCTACTCCGTAGGCAATACAAGTAAATGAGAAGAGATGACAGCTCTCCACTTTAAAAGACAGCTTTTTGCTGATTTCCTTCTAACCCAAAATCTAAATTTCTGATGAAGCGCAAGGTAGATTTCATGACACCTCATTACTCGCTTCGAAAGGTATTCAAACAACTTCGCACTCTCTCACACTCGGAGCATTAGCAGCGTAAAGTGGAGGTAAAGCCATAAAAGTGTTTTAAGACGAGTATTCCAATTTCCAATCTTCTCCGGAAAAGCCTTCCGGGTTAATAGCATATAACCGGGGTGTATCCCGGCTTTGTCGCGGAAATCGCATTTTGCTATAAGCCGGAGCGCAGTTGAGAACCTCCACCAGTGTATGGATAACCATGCTCATAAGTTTATTGCACCATCTTTCCCAGGTGTTTTCGCAGCATTTTATCAAGTGCCTGGGTGGGAGAGAAGAGCACAAGTATAGTTATAAAATTAAAGTTTAGGTGTGAATATAACAGTAAAACAGAGAGGAAGCTCGGGAAAAGTGTTTCTCTCTCTCAATCGGGAGGAAAAACACCTTTTCCCCATCAGCCTCGAAAATAATGCTCTTTTTATGCACCACTTTTCCTAAGCTTTTAACTTTTATTCTTGCTCCTTTACCATCATCCTATCTTACTACTTTATTTGTCGAGGTGCATCTCTATCCCTAGTAATCCCGCTTTTCTTCTACCTGAGAGCGTGAGCTTTTCCCACTCAACCTCAATTTAGACTAAATATTTTTTACAGCTTTTTTACTCTCAGCCTACAACCAAACCTAATTCCTTCCATTTCACTTAAGCTTGAAAGGCTGAGCCCGTAGCTTCTTCCACCTGTTCATTTATTCACCTCAATTGAATTTATAAAAAGCCTGGGCCTAGCTCCACCTGTGCCCTTTTCTTGATTCACATGTGTCAACGCAGCGCAAATTCTGTCATCTGGCAAATTTTTATTTTATACATCTGTCGCTGCTAATTTAAAAAAGTGTTGTGTTTATTTAGAAAAAATATTGCTTCCACTTGAGCTTCTCGAAAAAAAAAATCTGGAAGCACAAACGGGCGCTTTTCTTTTCACACCTAAAAGCAAATGCGTTCATGTTTATATCCATACCTGAAAGAATTCGGCTCTCGCAAAATGCCTCGATATTTCCTGCTGCCACCTTTCATTTCATACACTACTCCATAATAAAATATGAACTGGATCCCCAGATACTTCCGACTTGTGCCGCCCTAGCCTGAACAAACTTTTTCAGAACAAATTCATATTAAATCCCAACTTTTATACTTTTTCTCCACCCAAAGCTAAACAAGTTTATAGTCGCTCTTCCACCTCCACCTAACCATCTACCTTTACCTTGTCTCATCCCTGCTAAGAATCAAATTGACAAAGGGCCATTCCCACATCGTTTTCATTCACTCACTTTTCAACATCAAACATGTCGAAAAGAGAAGAGAGAGAACATCCGTAAAACTTTTTTTTACTTAACATAGCGCACAGCCACGTACACTCAGTCGGGGAAGCATCCATGTTCCGTGCCTAACTCGAAAATATTGAGGGCAACATGTGTACCTGTGCAAATTTAATGAAGCACGATATATTCCCCAGAGACTATTTCCTCTTTTCTCGAATACTTGACTCCACATATTTATCCCTACTCAATAACGTACCGATTTTGTGCTGCTACACATGCAACCGACCTTCCCTCCGTGTTCTTACTTCTTCAACCTCATTCAATTCCATATGGGGATGGAAATAGGAAATGAGCATAGTTCCAGCCTAATATACGCATGTGCTTATGGGAAAGAAAATTCTAGACTTTGTCTTAATAATCAGAAAAACTACTACTCCAAAGGAATCGAAACGTTTCCAGAGATAAAAGATGTACCTGCTTAAGCTTTCAGAGAATCCGAAATTAGATGAGTTGGGAAATGAAATGACCAATTGGTCCAAAAAAAGTAAGTTTTGGAGCAGATGAAACGAAAATAAGAATAAGACGGTGCTACAACTGAAGAAAAAAACAAATCCCATTGAACTCTTTTTTTCTTCTCTTCTTTACTTCTCTTTGAAAGAAGTGTACATGATTTCAGAGCGAAATGGATATTGGCTTTGCTACGGGAAAGTATGATATGCAACGAGGTAGTACAAATGCACTACGCCAGCATCATTTTCCAGGTACATCAATACGCAAACAGCCTACCTCTTTCTAATAAGACAATAATAATCTTCAGACTAAAGAGAAAAGAGAAAACAGTACAAGTGAAATTGATGATGTTCTTACGTACTACGAGACGGTACGTGCAGAAAGAAAAAAAATGTTGGATGCATATGTAAGGGAAAATGAAAAATATGGATGTGTTCCCTTGTGCGGGAGCAATAATATAAAAATATCAATTCCCTTTTCTGTTCTCATTAGATTTTTTTCTCTTCAGTTGGAAAAATGTGTTCTTGTTTTCAGCTGCTTTACCTGCATTTCATCGTCCAATTAGATACAAGGAGATCGATAAATAAAAAGGGGAAAAAAGATTCATGCTTTGAGCGGAAACAAAACCTTTAAATGATTGCTGCTGCTCTCCGCACTCAAGAAGAAACACATGCATGGTGCCGTGATGGAAAAAAGAAAGGGCTGACTGAAAACGAATGTTTGGCAATCAGTATCTGTACGGGCAAGGTAGGCAGAGTATAGCAAGTTTTGCGTTAATTTAAGACACTGGAATAGTAGTATATGTGCATGTACAGCGTGTACAGGAAGGAAATGTAAAAAATTGGGAATTGCCTGGAGTATTGTAGGAAAGAATGAAAACCGTATGAACGAGCTTGAGCTTGCTTAGGTGCTTAGGTTCAGGTAATCTTTTCCGGGATTTGATTGAGATTGGGACTAATTTAATGAAGAAATGTGCTCCCCGTCGGGATTTTCTTGATGGGAATTGAAAGTAATCTCAAAAATTACAGTGATGGAATTGCGATACGCGATATTCTTGAAATTCTTGTATGACTAAATATCGATTTCGTGGCCTATTACAGTAGCAACAAAAATTTATAAAAATTAATGAACATTTCCCAATTTTGCAATGAAGTTTTATTGTAAACTCATATCTGTAGGTGCGTAACTACATTGCTCTTAAAACAAAGAGAATTGATTTTAAAAAACGTAAGAATAGACAAATGCCGCCTAATAAGGGGGTTAAGTCAATATTTACCAAGCCTTTTACAAGCCTTTTCTTTCACCTCAAAAAAGAAAATCTCGGTTAGCTGAAAAATCTCCAGATTTTTACTCTTGAATAAAATGGATGTTCTTCATAACGGAGAAAAAGAGGTTTATTGTTCCCTTTCATCATTCACTATCTTTTTGTGTCTGTGCTTTTTCTTAGCATGTAAGCACAAAATGTACACAAATCTCACACGACGAAAGAATGAACAGAGTGTGAGATACACACTCCACAAAAGAAAGGGAGTAAGATAGTGTGAAGGAACAACAACTGATAATAACTAACACCTTGAAATAAATAGAGAAAACGTATTTCAAGCTGGAGGGAAACTCTCAGCAACATATGTATCCCCAAACATTTTCCTGTCCTCCTACTGATCCTCTTGATACCTGGCTCATGCCTTTCTTTCTGCATCTTTTTTTTCCAGCACCTTCCATTTTCTGGAGAGAAAGGAAGGTAAAACGAGTGCCAGAAACAAGGAAAAATCCAAAAAGCTTGTAATACTCTATTCTCCCCTCTCCTTTCTTTTTCCCCTCAACAAGAGAAAAAAACAAAAGAAACTCGTCAGCTCATGAAACTCTCTAGAGACTTTGGCATTAATTGGATGAACTAGTAAAAGTAATACAAGAGGGAACTTACATTGTCACACCTGTGACCGGATTTACTCTCTTCCTTCCAAGCTTAAAAATAAAAGTTGGAAGGAATCTATACACAGGTCTACTTTTTTTAACTGGAGAAGCTGTTGCATCCTCCAAAAAAACTTTTCTTCCCTCCCTTCCTTCAGCGTACACAACTGATAATGATAAAGATCAAGTAAAACTTTTTTTTCTCTGTTTTACTCATTCTTCTTCTCCACCTTGTTTTATCCTCCCTGGACTTTCTAGCCATCTTGTAATCCATTTTCTACACATATTGTTACTCAAGTTGAAAAAGAATTTTTTTATAGTGTAACGTATTCATAGCGTTATAGGAGGCATTTTACCTTTTAGTTTTAGTAGTAGTGCAGCATTCAGTTTCAGCTCTTCGCTTTTCTCTGATGATGATGACGACAGCGGAGCTTGAGAGAAGCCAGGGAGGGAGCAACAAGAAAAACGAAGCGATTCCCTGAAAAATATTTCCCCCTCCAACTCTGGCATATTATATCCCTGGTGTGTGTGTGCCAATAAGCACTAATTGCACTTCGCACCGTGACAGCTTCCTACATACCTCGGCACATATGGGAGCGTAAGCTTTAATGTAATGACACGGCACATACCTGAATTGATGGCGTATTGAAAAGAAAAACAACTGCTGTTTCTCCTCCTCTCTCCGAGAGCGATGCCATGCCAGAGTGGAATTAGAGTTAATGCGTCTGCCGTTTTTTTCTACCTTTACCTTAATGTAAATGTAATGCATACCTTTACTTTTTTCTCTTCGGAAAAGCAACCGAAATGGAAATGAGAATTTGGCTGGGAGAGGAGATGAGAGAGGGAGAGTAATAATAAACTTCTTTTCTAGTTGGCATTAACGCGTTGTTACCTCTAATGCATAATGCATTAAAATCTACCTTCATTTGGGGACATGCGTGTACTCGATGGAAAAAACGGAGGTGGATAGTGTAGAGTGGATATATATGGAGGTGGGATGGGTGGGATGATCAGAATGGACTAAATGGCTGGGTAAAAAAAGTATTCATGGTATTTATACGGTCGGTGGATTGCAAAGGTAAAATCGACATTCCGATATTTTTTCTTTTTTCTCTCTGGGTGGAATGGTGAAATGAGAGCATTAAAAAAGAGCTTTCCAAAAAGAGCGGCAGAGTAGGAGAGCAGCAGCATCACTATTCTCATTTCTATATATTGCTTTAGCTCTCTTTGATTACGGTGGCGATGGTGAACACGAGCCAAATTAGACCTTATGGATGGATGGATGGATGACTAGTTGGAAGCATCTCACCACCACTCACAAGTACGGAGACTCGCTACAAGTTGCAAAGGTATTATATATTTTTTGTCTGTATGCGTGTGTACACGATTGAGTCCGAGTAAATTCACCTTTGTTTATCCTTCGCACATTCCTGTTTGCTTTATACGAAAAAATAACTACGCCCATTCTCATTTGTAGTGGAGAGAGATAAAAAAAGTATCACAGTGGCTGGTCTTCTTGTGTGAGGAATTCTATTGGGAATGTAATAGCAACTAGCAACGTGTGTGAGCCGATTCGATATGCTACGCCGAACATTTTTATTAGACCTAACGGGAATTATCATTTCGCTAATTACTACTACGCAGAAACAGAAAAAAGGCAAATTTTTTCAGATATTTGGCTGAAAGGTAAAGTTGGCTTATATCACTAACCGCTTCTGCTTCCCTTTACAAAATTGCTAACTGATCCTATAAAAGAATTTATCAAAAAAAATTATTATTACCTTCCACTTCCACATCTTCCCAAAACTGTAGCCTTTTCTAGCTTGGACCTGGATCAATCTGACTCTTGTCTAGTTTGCCCTTTGATCATTTCTCCCTTTTCCTTATTTTTATGTTTCCTTCTAATTCACCTTTTCCCTATCTGTCTTCCTCCATAATAATTTTAGTGACTAGTATAGCGTCATAATAATGCTTATATCCTGCCAGCACACCGTCGCGTCGCCCACATCACAGCACTTTTTATCTCCAACTTTGAAAAACTTTTTTTCTCCTTTTTTACTATTACTGCCACTGTAACAGTTTTACTCTACGTGTGGTCTCCAAATAAAAGCGGAACTTTTCAAGATAAGCGCTGTTGTTACCGGTTTTTACTATTACCGTTACCTACTCTAGCAGGCTCCGTTTCGGTGAAAAGATTGAAAAAACCTAAAGTTTAACAACACGCGACTAAAAGCTATTCATCCTCTTTAAAAAAGGAAAGGTAAAAAAAGACGAGTAGAAGACAAGAGACATGATGACGGTGTGGTGATCACGATGACACTCATTTTCCCCCTCAGGAGGATATGATGATGTCTCCTGCCTGGCAAGTATTTTCGGCACAGCTATATCCAATCTTTGTTGCATTCAATTCATTCCTTTTCATTCATTTTTTTCCTCTTTTATATTTTCCGTTCCTTCCGTTTTACTTCATCTCTCCGCTTTTTTCCACCTCAACTTCTCCACCTCCCTCGCAACCGCCTTTTCACTACCAGCACACGTGTGTCTCTTGTGAGCTGTTCTGTCAAGTTTTATATAAAAATGTATATATTCCGTGAGCTCTTATTGAGCCATGATAACCAATAACTATGTTGTATAGGTAGACAACAGATATGATGAAAAAACCTCAACTTTTTCAGTTTTACAAGGAAAACTAAGCTCGTTACCGTTTTTACCTTAAAAAGCATGATGTAGGTTGATTGTCTACTTTTTTCCGGAAAATATCAAGAGACGAGGAAACAAAAGAAGGAATCTCTCAGCGGATCCAAGCATTTAGTATTTAGAAAAGTTTCGCCATGATGACTACCATGGAGGAAACATAAACTATGCATTGTTCTATTTTTTCAGGGGGATACATCAAAATCAAAATTCATAGGAGTAGGGAGGCATATGATATTTTCCGTACAGAACCAAAAACCAGGTACATATAGGCAAGTCATGAGAAAAAAAAGTTTACGGGAAAGTTAAGGCAAAACTTTTTCCCAGAAAAAATAGCGTTTGTGAGAAAAAAGAGAGAAAAAAAGTTGTTGTAATCCTTGCTTTTGTACACTTGTATCGTTCATGGGAATGAATCCCTGAACGTTTACGTTCTCCGTGCGGCGTTATTGTTACAGAGATAAATTGGTGGATGAATAGCAAGCTGTTTTGAAGGAGAAAGGAGAGGCAGACGGATTTTTTATGGAAAGAGGAAAGGTAGTTAAGGCTAAAAATGTCGTCATTTACCTTTTGAATCTTTTCATAGCTCTCGACTGGCTTTTTCCTTAGGTAGAAAGGATCCTCTTGAAAAAAAGGTGTATTCCCTCTCTTGAGGACTTTTAATAAAAATGTGCCCTTGTTCCACTTAGTACTACAAAGCTATTATAGCAAACAAAAGAAAAGATGCCTTAAAGATTTAATCGCTATTACCTTATCCCAGACAATTTTTTTTGCTAGGCAGATTTGGAATTAGAGTTTTTCCTATTCTACCTGAAGAAGAAATACGCACGCTGTACTTGAAATGGTGCAGCAAAAAATATGCTATGTAAAGCAGTTAAGAAATCCACATAAAAGATTTTTTGCCGAAATGTACGGGTTCCGTTCCGAGAAGTTTTCACCTCTTCATTACCCTCCACTTTTTTATCCTTACATTAGCAAACCTGTCTGGATAATTAATTGCCACTGCAGTGAGCACTCCGTATGTGTGCGCCATATGAGGTCAGACTTTTTATTCCGTTGAAGGTGGAAATGGTACTTATGCACTCTGCCCAAATGTTATAAAGTTGTAAAGGTGGAGGGAGAGAGAGAGGTCTAGTTGACACTGGTATTTGACTATGCACATGAGCAGAAACTACAATTTAAGTGAATGATACATGGCACCGGCAGAATATAAGTTTTTGAGCTTGAAGAGACCACAAAACTTTATAAGGAGCCCATTTTCTCACAATAAAACTGGGAAAACTGCTCACTCCGTTTTAGGTGCTCCTCCACCTTCCAATGATTATGACGACGGTGTGGAAAGACGAAAGCCGAACAACTCGGCAAATGCAAACTCAGCAGCTTTCCCTTTTCTTCCCAGGACACAATGGATTTTGCATTGCAGCGTAATTTATTGAGCCCATTAGTAACCTTGTTGGAAAATCCTTTATCTACCTTCTCTCCACTTCATCTTCTCCGGAGTTTTTAGGCAAGTTTTAGGTATGCTTCTCAGTCTGGCTCTCTCCTTCCTTCAAACTTCTTAGCTGTGTACGTATTTATTATTACAGTTTTATGCTATTTCTCTCCCTGAGATTGTTGGATTTTCTTGATGGCTTTTAACTACTTTTTTCCCTGGCTTTTCCGGTTTCTTCCTATTCATATTCCTGCTCAGATGAGAGGAACGGCGAAAAAGGCCTACTAGCAGGGCAATTCCAAAAGGAAACTCGGAGTCTTCCTAATTTTCTAGCATTTCAGAGCATTTCCTTTGCTTATTTTTGCCCCTCCTAAAAATCTTCTCTTATTGCTTTATTACCGTCCGCATATAAACTTTTTAACTGAATTCACTCTGCATACATGTATACAGTGCCCAAATTTTTTAGCTTCTTTTTCGCGAATGCTTATTTATAAGGTAAGAAAGGAGAAAAAAATTCTGGGCCATTCCAAAAAAATAAAGTTTACCTCTACCTGCTCCTACTACAAACAGGACAGGAGAGAGGCAGGATGGCCGTAAAACCGTCTTCCGCTCTCCTTCCCAGAGCCCTTTTCTGCCTGACCTGGCTCGTTTTTTTTGCTTTTTTATCAGCTGGACTCTAGACTAGACTCCGGTTTGACTTTTGGTAAAAAAAAGGCAACGAGAAAAACAGCCGCTTTCTCTCCTGTCAGTCCTTTTCCCCACTTCACTGAAAAAAAGTTTATTGCTTGTGAGAAAATCAAGTTTATAATGCATCCTATCATCATCAACATCAAAACTTAACCGTTTCTTGCGCCTATCATCATAAAATACTTACACACAAGCACTCTCTCATTCGCCTTCTCCGTGTTGAGGAAATAAAAAAGTTTTTTTCCCTGCCCTGGTCCGTTTCCATTTGGTGGGTCAACATTTAAAAAACTGAGAACTCCGAAAAAGCAAAAAAAGAACTGCGCCGTACCTTTCCCCTACTTCCTGCTTACATTTTTTACAACTTTCTCTCCCTCTTCCTTCTCAGAACATTTTTTATTGCCAGGACTGTCAATGATACATAAACATTGTATAAATGTGATCCTTCCATAAAAACATTTTTAAAAGGATAGGTGAGCATCTTTAAAAGGCAGGAAGGGGAAAGTAGCGAGTGAAGGGAGGAGAAATGATAAAACTTTTTTTTGACTCTTAACTGCACAGCACATTTCCCATGCACCATTTTATTTAAATAAAAATAAAGTGGTCATAACAAGTTTCTCCTTTTTTATACCTGGGCGTGCTCGTAATAATATCTTGGGGAGAATGAGAATATGCTCTAGACTCTAGAGCCTGCCCGACGTGAGTTTACGAAACAACAAATTTTATCCTCTTTTTTTCTGGAAAAGGTAAGATGCACAGAAAAGAGTGTATAGGAGTAAGAAATATAATATTATTATGGGGATGTTGAAAAGAGGGAAATGCTTTCCTCGTTCCTCACAAGTTTCTTTTTTAGAAGTGAATGGCAATAAAAAGTGCTTTTTATGAATGAGGGGATCAAGCTGGTTTCCCTTTCACCGACTGAGAAAAAAAATTCGCTTCTCTGCGTAAAAAACTCACCGGTGAAATGCCACGATAAAATGGGCGTATTTGTCATCATCAGAATTAGAATGAAAAGGTATTTATCAAAGACTGTGCGACAAGTGGGGATGATAGCAATCGAAAGTCAAAGTCGTTTTGGTACTTATAATATTTTGATACGTTTTAACACGTTTTGCGCTATTTCAAATAATACGAGCAAATTGTCAAAAATTGAGTCATCTTCTCAACTACATAGCTGCAGCTATGACTTGTATTTACTTGAAAGTAGGTAAGGATATAAAAGAAGAACAAAGGGTGGATGACTCAACCTGGCGTAAATATTTTGTCTTTTTCTGTGGAGCTGCTCTACACTCTATCGCCACGCTCCACTCAACCACTAGGTATATAGCAAACGAAGAGCACAGTGGGATGTATCTCTGTAGCAATCTTGTCGTTGTCAACCTCCAAAAACCCTGAGAAAGGGAATGTTATCGTTATATTTCCAGAAACGGAAAAGGAAATGAAGCTTCACGCTGCGCCTTTTATATCATTGTGATCATCCAGAGACTCTGCAATTGTTATATAGAGCCCTGCAATAAAAAACCTGTCTCATTCTCAAAATTGTTTTGAAGGTCTCTGTCTCATCGGTAGAGCCGCCATACTTTTCTGCCTGCTCTTCCTCCTTCCATTATTATAGAAAAACCACAAAACTTTATCTAGTCTCAGAAAGAGATGACTAACATGCCACTGTTACCACTTACTTTGCCCGACCACTTTACTACACCCACCTTGAGGTACATGTTATCTGGATAAAGTTGTTTTTAGCACTTGACGACTTCGTAATCATTTCATATAATTATGAGCAGATGTATGTTCACTGTGATACGCCGTCGTTGTTACAGGGAAGTACAAAAAAGGATGTGAAAACGATATTACTCCGGCTTAGGCGGATGACTAAATTGCAAAACCTGACTCATCAGCTCAGATTTTGTAAATTAATACTGAATCGTAAATTCAGAAGACTACTAATTTAGCACGAATAACGAGCGCTACTACACTGAAAAAAACATTTTTTATTAATAAGTTCTTTTTTATTGTAAATTTAATTAGCCTTACTGCATTAAGTCTATTTTCCAAGTGTGGGATCTAAAAAAAATTGCCATTTTTTGGGTAGCAGATGAAATCATCTGCCTAAAAAGTTTATTTTCATTACATCGAAAAACACTTGATAAGCCGGACTGAAAATGACATAAAAGAAGACGAACGTGGACATTCAGTCTGTCCTGACAATTTTTGATAAAGCACGCACCATTCACTAACTCATCTCTCCATTCTAACAGAAACAACACATGCATAAAATTTTCATCTGTTGTTTCATAAATTAGTGGTGGTACGACTCTTAACTTTGCATGATGACGATTTTCCAACACGAAACGACTTATTAGAGGGGCACGGCAGGAGGGAAACGTCATTATTATACTGAGCTCAAGTGAATAAGTGAAATGACAGGAGTTGAGAGAAGAGGGCAAAGTTAGACTTAAGCTGAAAGCTCAACAAGCCTCCATATCCCTACACTTTGCATTCGTTTCTCGTTTTTGTCCACAGCGTCCGTGTCTGCTCGTTAACTACTACTGATTATTAAGGGCATCCGGTATTTTTCAACCTTTTATCGGGATACAACACAAGTACAGTCAAAAAAAGCAGTGCAAACGCAGACAAAAAATCCACTCAGCTCTCCTGTACATGATGCTGCTTATGCTGAATGCTGCCGCTGCTGTAGAAAAAGATTAATCATCCTACACATTTCCACTTTGGCAATGGTGAATGGGATGGAAAAAGAACTTTTTTTCTATTGCTTCGATTAGGCTTGATTGGAAGAAAGAGGCTCTCCTGTGCTTACTATATGCCTTTTTAGCTTGATACCGTGCCATACGTGGAATTCGTGTTGTCTCGTACAAAAAAGGACCAAGAGGGAGACAGTGCGACAGCCAGCTATTATTCATCAATTGTCAATTAACCATTATTCCGCTCAGTTAGTAATAAATGGCATTGTAGCTGTGTACTGTTTATCTGGGTACATGGAAGGGGGCAAGCGGTATCATCGGTTAAGTGAGTTGTCCTTTACCCAAAAACGATGTTTGAAAGTAAGAGGGATGTTTTTAAGTAAAAATGATAATGATGAGCTATCATCCAAGAGAGGTAAAGAAGAAAAATTACATATTATGCTGAAGTGGAAGAGTTTGCTCAATTATAGTGATTACATGTTTTTAACGATGATTTGGGAAAATTGCACAGACGTTGTAATTTAGCTCTCTTGATTCATCAGAGTATATATTCGTGCTTTGGCTGAGCTGATTTCACATAATTTTTTATATTACGGTTGATTGATTAACCTGTGAGTTTTCGCTCTCTGTGATCATAAATTATGCAAAGTTCATACAGGAAAAGCTAAATATAAAACAAGAAACACTGATTTTTGACGATTTCATTCGGCTTACTCTAGAATTTTTATTTTCCCACCGGATTTATTACACAAAGTAGGACATGCGGAAACTAGACAGCATAAAAATTATTTTAATGCTCCCAGTCCTCCTTTATTCCCATCATCATTCCGATCATTCACTCTCCCGAAATAGAAAGGGCAATTTTCATGTTTTTGAGCTGTGACTGAAAAAAACCCAACGCTTTGGTCTCTCGATAAAAACTTATTTGCATTTGTGTGCAAACACAGAAGCCCAAGGTAGTTTCCGAATTTTCAGATCCTAACAGGTCCTTTATTGCCAATCATTTTCCAATGAGATGAAACTGCGTCTGAAGTAGATTTATATTTTCCCTTCTCCTCCCAATAATAATCTTAAGGTCAAACAGGCGATTTTGCATGCTTCCTCTGGTCCATATCAACAAGAGCGCACAAGTAGACAGCTATAGCTACCCACACACGAAAAAAAAACTTGGAAGTTGCAAAGCATCATTAAGACAAGGAGGCAGTAGCGCACAGCAATCCATATTAAAGTAGAACATGATGTAATGAGATACTATCTCCATCCTCGTATCCTCCTCTTCCTCCTTTATTTACGGTGAAGGAGGGAAACGAGTTCCACTTGTTTTTCCCCTTTGCAAACTTACCTTACTTGACAATGCTAGAAGAAGGATGAGAGGAGGAAAAAAAGTGCTTATTAGAAGGAAGACATGCACAACTTATCGACTTTGTTAACTTTTTGTTGGGAAAAAGTGGAATGTACAAAAATAGTATATCTTCCTTCTTCCCAACATTTATTATTATTGCCTATTACCGTTCGCAAAACGTTTATGGGTGGTTGCCTCAAATCTCTTTTTTTATATAGATGACGTAAGATAGGTAAAATAATATTAAGTTTTAATGGAAGAAAGAATAAAAAGAAGATCGCATCACCTTTCGTTTTCTTTTTCGTCTTGGCAAGCATCTTTCCTTAATTAAACTCGGAAAAAACAAAAAACAAAGTTGCGTGAAAGTGAATTAAGTCAACAAGCAGTTGGTGAGATGTGCTGGGCAGCAGCGGTACAGTTTTCCTACTTGTACGTAAAGAAGTCAGGAGTAAAGCTAGTTGAAGAAAAAAACTGTTATCTGCCTTGCACATCTTCGTCCAACCCAGGACAGGACAATGCAACTTTGAATCAGGGCGTGTAGGCGGGGAGCGTACATGACAGCAAAAAAAACTTTTTTGAAGAAAGTTTTCCTTAAAAAATGCGAGAGATATATTAAAATGGAGTCAGTTTATATGCCATTCCAAAATGTCATTTCATGATGTGCACAGAGTAATTTAATTTTAAAATAATTTGATTACAATCTTACTCCAAATACCTACTAATTGCTACCTACATATATGTGAAGGTAAAATAGGTTCCTCAAATTGGAATTTATTTTTAGTTCAAAAAGCTGGCTTTTAGCACATTTTTGCTTTTCAAGGAAGCACCTGTGATTTCTCATTTGTCTACAGAATGAAGGGAGGGCAGAGTACAAGTGAGCAAGCTATTTATTCACCTTTCCCAATTCTCTGCCAGCACATGAAGAAAACATCTTTGACAAGACCGACCAAACACCGAACCGAATTTTCGTTTTTTTTCTCTTCCTCATCTTTTCAGCTTCACTGCACTTTTCCTTCCCTATCACTTGTGAAGAGCAACCGAAGCAAATCCTACCTCAGTTGTGCTGCAATGAATGGTTCTACTTGAAGAATGAAGAACCCCTGCCTGTCGGGAAGGAATTGTTTTTTTGAGGAAGAGACTCCGACCATGCCCATCACTTTCTGACTTATTTTTAAAAGAGCCACAAAAACCGTCACAGCTCACCTTAATAGACATGATTGCATTTTCTTCCCTGATTTTTCCACACAACGTTTACTTCCCAGTATGTAATTGGAAGGAGGAAGACAAAAGCGGTGGAGCAAGTGTAAATAAAATTTTAAAACGGTACTTGATAAAAAAGCCACATTTTTTACGGTTTACGATCCAAACGACATTCATATGCATACACTTATACTGTGCAACACACAAAAAGCTATTTATAGACTTTTTTCTTCAAGCACTTCTCATTCTTCTCTTCCAAAAATTCTTGACTTGACTCTCCCTTTTCTTGTTGACTGTTCAGGTTTGTGTACGAGTGAGCATTTACTAGTTGGAAATGATTTTTGTTGTTAACTTCAAACTTAATGTTTAACTTCTTCTGCTCACACTGTCAATGCCTAAAGTCATCAATGCCACGAAGGCGATTAAGCAAAAAAAACTCTTATCATGAACAAAAATCTTTAACGTGAACTAGGTAAAAGTGACTGCGATTTTTTAGTGGTCTCACTCTCAAACACTTCCTGGATTTTAGTTTAAGTCAAATGCGCCAAGTACAAAAGGCCGAGAAGATAAAGTCATGTCAAGCTTTGGTTGGCGGTAGTGGTGGCTTGACCTGCTATTGCCTTTTTTTCTCAAAAAAATATTTCGCAGGTTGATTAGCTTTTTGCATGAATAAGATTCAAAAAAAACTTTTCCAATAAAATGGAGTTGATGAGTATTCCAGGTCAGACTTGCGAAATTATTTCTGAGGATAGAGGTATAGTCAGCTAAGCATACTTTTTTTTATTTTGCATGCCGTAAACATTGCTTACTCGCTGCTGACTGCAATGCCTGTTTTCCATTTTTACTACGAGATAAATTATTATAAGGATGTAATAATGTCATTAACCTTTCAGGATAAAAGGGCAAGCTCATCTGAATAGCATTATGTCCGTCCTGTGCTTGTGTGTGCGAAATGGGATAGTTGTTAGCGGTAGTTTGCAATAATACTTTTTTACCGTTTCATTCCTCAAGATGAATGCTGAATAGAAGTTCATCTGGATTATATTTATGTAAAAAACGATCACGCTATAGTAATCACTTGATCATACGCTTACCCAATCTCATACACTTTTAAGTATTGTGACTAACTACGTAATTTATCGTGCTTGTTGTGCACTTCAAAAAGTCTTTTTTCATCGTTTCACTCTTTCTTTTGCTAAATTATAAGGTAAACAGAAAAATCAACGAATTTATTTAAAAAGAAATAACTTTTTATTTGAGGGTAGTTTGTCTCAGTTATGATTTTTAATTTATCTGGAAATATCTTTGCAGATTCTTCCTTGATATAGGTCATTCACCGGAATAAAAACCAAAGTGGTAGAGGTTTTTTTTATAAATTTAAAAGTAGAAAAAATTAAATAAAAGCTTTGATTTTCCACAGGAGAGAGATGATCAGTTAGCTGCGCGAAAATGGCATAAAAATTATTCAGGAATAGGCGAAGGTTCCAATTTTTTGTGTGAAGCGCGTTGAAAACGAGTACAATTTTTATTACTAGAAGTATTTATAGTTTTACCTATGCTTGTTTAAAGAAATAACGCAAGTTATGGGATTCCTTGCTTTTTACTGCTTCGTGGAGTTTACGTAATATAAATATATTGTGTATTTATAAAAGGCGAAAACGGTAATATTAGTTGAGTGATTTACTCAAGCAATTTTCAAGTGAACGCTGCTCCCCACATTTACTTTGATATTTTCTCCTAATTTCCAAACAGAATAAAAAAAGGTTACACAACGGAATATTAGCAAGACTGGATTTTGGTAAAGAACATGACGATACAAGAAAACGTTCACGACTTCTTTTTTTGTAGGGAAAGGTGTATATTTTTGTGGAATGGATGCCAAAACGTTAACTTTTATATAAAAAAAATGTTTAAAACGGGGAAGGTAATTTAATGCAAGTGATAAACTTTTTTTTCAGCGTTTTCAGATCACGACGACATGACGAGGCCAGGTTGTTTTTGTGAAGGTACATGGGCGGAAATGATTCAATCCTTTTACCCACCAACGTCTGCCTGTACATGTACATGGAAAAGATGTATGATGATAGGAATAAACTAATTCGGGACTGGCAAAATTACAGATAAATTTGTCACATGAAGTTTATTATTTTTGAGTAAGAGCTCAGGAAGGAGGAGTCACTTTTTAGTGGCAAAATTTATTACGAAAATTTGGACGATTTTCTCTTTGAAGAAATTTTTTTTAGTAAAAAGTAGTTAAGAATTTTTCACTAAAAATCAATTTGGAAGTAAATGTAAACAAGAAGACCTGATTTTTTTCAGATGTTTTAGCCAACCCTGTCACACTGACATTTAACTGCATTAGCGTTTTTTAAGTTAGTAAAATATTGTAAGGTGTGTGCCATATAAAATGTTTAAAAGTTATACGAGTTTAGCCTAATCCTCTGAAATGAATTATTATATGGGTTGACAAGTCATAGTAGTTTTAATGGAAGGTAATATTTCTGCTAAAGGTTTTTGGCTGAGGAATGTTCATCATCATCATAAAATTACAGCTCACACCGTAATCAGATCAAGTTTTGACCCTATCTCGATATTAAACCACCGACCAAGAATCTGCTTGTGAAAGGCATATCCTCCTCTCTGCCAATATTTTTTAGATGAGCTGAGAGATCACTTTGCAGAAAGAAATGCTAAACAGCAATAACATCACTATTCCCCCACCATCATCATCAAAAACATCCGTTCGGGGAAGGCAACGGGTGAAAAAAAATGTTTTCCTTTCACATTCTCCTTTTGTGAGTGATGAGGATGCCAGAAGAGGAAGGCAATCTTCGAAAACTCTTGAAGAAACGAAAAAAAACACATTCAAGGAAACCAATAAAAATTGGAACACCTTCTATTTATCAGTAAATATCTTTACTTAAGTCAAGTACATCGAGTCAATTTGATTCGGAAACAACGCCATTTTCATTCTTTTTTGTGCACATGGCTGCAAACGCATATAATGCCTGAATTCTGCAGGAAAGATGAATGTGATTTGGTGTGATATGTGAGCAGAGCAGCAAGGAACATTACGTAAGAGAATCCTCTTTCCAAGGAAAAATAGAACAGTTTACTTCTCAGAAGTAAATAGCCATCATCACGTAATGCTCTCAGGTTATGTTGTTTTGGTGGAGAATTGAATTGATTCTGCTTTAGATGAAAACATGCTGTTTCTCGTTTTGTGTACATGAGCTGCAGTGTTTATAGATGAGCTCGTCCACATTCAAATTCTTTTTTTTTCTCGGGGTCGTTTTACATTTGATTTGAAGTGTTATTCATTTCTCGAAAAAATGCATGCATGGGCAGATTCCAGATTGGGAGTAAAATAATATGCTTATTCTATTATTACTGCTGATGTGTGATATGATCTGTTCTGCTTATTCTGACGAGATGAGGTGTTTTGTCTACCTTCTCTCATCCTGTCTCCCCCCTTCCTCTAAAATGAGGATGAGTAATGCTTATTGGCACATACCACTTTATTCCCGAGATCAAAACTGAAATGAGCGGTGAAGAAGGTGATTCCTTTACGAACGAGAAAAAAAGCGTTTCCCTTTCGGAACTTTTTCTGCTGACGATTGCACACCACATTATTCACACAAGAGGAGTGGATCAAGCTGGTGTGCTGAGGTATCTACACCTTAAACATAATTTTTCAAATGGATAGCAGAAAATATATATATCCTTGCTTATATCCGTCTGATCTCCTCTCTTTTTGAAGGACTTTAGGTGAAAATGCATAATAAAATGGTTCTTCACGATTCAAAAAAAAGTACCTAGTATTTTTCGATTTAAACGTGAATCCCGTCACTATCTTTATGTTGAGACTGAAAGTAGGGATTCGTGGAGGGAGAGAGGAAACCAACCTGAACTACATTATTCTGGTAATGCCCAGTACATTTTTGGAATAGGTATCTAGAGAATGGAGAGCCATATACGCGATATCACGTCCAAACTGCTTTCCTTCCCACTTGTGAAAATAAAACAGTAGCGTTTTTTTCTCCCACCTACAAATGTCTTCCTTTAACAAGTCAATATTATTGTAGAGTGTGGTTGGTCCTAACTTCCCTCTCATAAAATATGCATTTGATACTTGTGGTGGAAGTGGTTGGAAAATGATGATAGGATCAAATCTGGTATCAATATCCTTTTTTTCTCCAAAGGAACGGCTTGATTTTACCTTTTTCCCTTGTCCTCAATTTTTTCCACTTCCTCTCAAGGTTGTACTTTCCTCACTGAAAGATCTGCTATTACTTCCGACGAGCATGTAGAGAACTTGAAGAAGCTCCTTGTATAAATATTGGGAAGCGTGAGGAGAGCCATCGCCCACCTTTACATTTTCACATGATCAGCATATTTTTAAGGAAGATGTTCGGTGGAAATGTATTCACCGGGAAAAATCTATCTCCTTTAGGATCCGAGTATGAAAAAATGTACAGCGATGCTAGAACCAAGAGCTGCAGGGAGGGGAAACAAGGATTGAGATGAAATAAAAGGTAGTAAAAGAAGCCATTATTAGCACACATGTCCGATTGTAACAACAGCATGTTACTTTCAAAAATATATATTCGAGGAAAAGTGAGAACTGCCTAGCTAGCTAAACCATTTCACCTAAAAAAACGACTTGCCCTTGAATTATCACAGTTTCCTTTTCCCGTTTTCTCAGAGAAGGCTGACTTTCAGGCTATTATTGGGGAGCAGTAAAAAAGACTGGGAGTGAATAGCTGTTAGCGCCCACACTTGTCAGTAAGTAAGAAGCACTTAACAACTGCTAAACCAATATTAGCTGCTGTTTTCATAAATTTGCTGCAGGGTAAATCTCTACAATTTTGTTAAACTTGATTAGGTAGTTATTTTTCATACTAATTTCCAGCATTACGATTCTGACAGAACTTGAAAAGGGTTATTTGGTGAAAGTTTATTTAGCTGATTGGTGCCTTTTCTCCTAGAAAGTTAATTTATTAACGCTGCCGCGAGAGATAAATGATTTGACCTGCTTAAATCCTGAAGTGTTACATTTGTCCACATGCTTGCCCTAGCTACCCCGTTCTGACTCTCCCGAAGTATTTCACTGCTGAAGACGTAAAAAACACGGCAGTAAACACAAGCCAGAATCAATAACACGCGTGATAATAGAGGAGCTCGTTCAATGAATATAAAATGCAATGCGGTATTACCCTCCCAAAAATATTGGAATCCGGCAACTTACACTTTTTTTACCTTATGGCATCTCATGCTTGCCTGCCAGTGGTGTAGCGCACACTACTCACTCCACACGGTAAAAGTAAGTCAAAAAAGATGACTAAATGGAATTGGCACGACGAATACCCTCATATATCTTCCTGTTCACATTAAAAACATCAACTAGAAGGGAGCTCCCGAGAAGAAGTACGGGAAAATGGAATCATTTTCATGTCTTATTTCCCATTCTCTCCTATTATAAGCAATAGCAAATGGCCATCGCCAGCAAAAATCCATTCCCTCTTTCGCTCCCATCCACATAACAAGCAGGGGGAAAAAGGAAGACACACTAATTTTCAAAACATTTTACCATTCACCACCACCAACAACTACAGTAGTAGTCAAGCGTTGGTGTATTCCGTCCAATTCATTAAAGATATAAATAAATAAAATCCTCATTCTTTATAGAAGCCTAAAGCACCCCCACCATTTCTCTAAGCATCCCTCTCCTCCCTTTTCTCATTTCCCTCTTAGCGCATTCCTCACACACACTGATAAAAGCCAGTGCAATTCAATACTATCCAATAGCAATAATAAATGCTGCCACTGCCAACAAGAGGAAGAAAAACAAGATGATGATCATCATCTCTCTCTCTCTGCCTTTTTGCCTACCTACCCAAAAAACACTTTGAGCAGAAGTCTAAGCCTATTGCAGCAGAAAAACGGTGAGTTTTCCGAGTACGTAAGCGCAACCATATCGCTAAGAGATCCCAGTTATTTTCCGTATTCCACCTCTACACAAATATTGTAAGCTCCGTTAAAGCTAATAATTTATGGAAACTATTTACATCAAGATCTTTCCCATTTAAATAGCTGTACATGCGTAACTGATAGGAAAACATAGATTATTTTCCTTTGGCACCACCAGCATATAGAAGGAGAGAGAGAGAAGCACCATCATCCTCCACATTTATATTACCTTTGCTCTCTCCTTCAATAAACATACCAATTCAAAATGTATTAGTGCATTTTACCCAGAGAGTGTTTCGGTTCACTTGGCATTCCCTTTCCACCTATATTTCTCCCGCAGCATGGGAGACTCAAGTTGTTTTTTCCCTTTGGTTCAGGAAGGAAATCAAAGCCAAAGCAGAAGCACTTGTCATTCCCTAAGTAAACGTTAAACGAAAATTATATCGTACTCGTGTGGAGAGTAGGAAGATGTAGGCGCATATGCTCTTTTTTTCTTCCAAGGTAGATTAGAAAACAAGGTAGTTTATTACATGCATTACTACACCGGGATGATATTTATGAGCGTTTATATTTTTTCACAGAGGGCAAATATAGCCTCAGCACTAACATAAAAATGAGGAAATGGATGGATACACCTTGCAAGCAATAAAGTACAAGGGAGGATATAAAAAATAGTATTTCTGATGATGATCATGACGCATAGACAGCGATGATGGTGATATAGGTACATGTTCAGTTATTATATCTGCCGAGAAACGGAACGCTCAAGCATTTTGTCATTACAGCATAAAAACGAACGAGTAGTGAACATATTGCCATTTTATTATGTCATCTCGTGTCTCCTACCTTTAAAAAATTACTCGAAAAATATTCTCCTCTCCCGGCCTATGTGCTATGTGTATAGGCTGCTCACATCTCACATCTCACCTTTTCGTTCTTTAGTCAAGTCAGCTCAAACTCTGCTTTGCAAAGCTCCGGAAAAAGATTTTCTTGACTCGGTGCCAAATACACTAGGGAGAAAACGGACAGAATGTCGGCGTCTCTTACAGAAAAAAAAGGTTTTGTACACGAGGCAAAGAATTCACCAGAAAATACTGCTGCATACCTAAAAGGAAAGGTGATCTTGGTGTGGAGGAGAGAAGAGGTGGGCATTTTTTCGTGGAGTACAGTGTACACCTTGATGGTAGTATGATGCCCGGTGCCTGGCGTTGACAAAAGGTGGTGGTGGTGGTGAAAAGTGATATGAGGGTTGTATGGATGAGCGTGAGCAGGAAACTTGAAAGAAGTGAGGCGAACCAAAGAAAGGTATTCAAGTGGACTCTGGAAGAATTCTACTTGTCCTCTTTTATTTCCCCATGTGATTATAGCTGATAGGACCTGACAACCAAACCATTTTTCAATCACTATACCTGTACAAAGCAGATGTGAGGAGGAGGTGGGGAGGGAAATGGAAGCAGATATAGATGAGATATATAGAAGTAGGACTCGAATCCAATAGGCCTTTCCCAAGATTTATACCGTAATAAATATGGTCGGGAGCTAAGGGACTATCATACTACCTGCATGCTGCCTGCAGACATGCACTATCTCCTGATTGTTGTAAATGTGAAGAGTAGGAGCAGGAAAAAGATGAGGCTTTTTCATGTACAAGGAGCGTACCTCCCACCCTTCACTAACATCACCATCTTATCAGTGAGAGGTTTTCAGAAGACAAGACGAGGGAAGAGGGAAACGGAAGCCATGCATTTCCGCTCTGTCCCGTATAGCCAGGTGGCCAGGAAACGGTGGCATGAACGCCAAGTCATACGTGCAGAGCTTTAGCTATTTCAAGTACTTATCTATCAGAGCATGAACCCAATGCTAAAGTATATACCTACATACAACTGGAAATGACAGAGGAAAAAAAGTGGCCTGCATTTTTACTGCTCTCTTTTAGTCCATGCATATGGCAGTTGACAGTTGTAACTTTTACGGGGTGCAATAGTTGGCTATAAATTTTCCATTGTTTTTATTCGCTGTGTAAAAGGCAGGTGGTCAGGGATCGCAACGGTTGTAAGCAAAGAAATAAGTACGTTTTTTATGAATATTAATAAATCTTTGCCCCATTTTCCTCTTTCCAAAACAAACAAGAGCTATTCAGGGAGTGGGCTGTGTGTGGTGAAAATGCACCTTCCATAAAGTATATGGCAGCTCTTCGTTATCTTTCACTCAGAGGGAGGAAGAAGGGAAGCCACTTGAGTGAATTGAAAAATGGAAGGCCCTCCTCCATCCACTTTGGATTGGCTCAGTGCAGACACACCTGCCGTACCTACCTGAGTTTCTGGTTGTGACAGGTAGATAGATATAAAAGAGATAGTATCATCATCATCTCTAGCTAGAGAAGGAGAGATCTGGTTTGCTCTCTGCAGTCAACAAATCGGTGGTGGCTTGTGGCTGTGGGCTGAGCTGCGAGGCCTTATATGTGCAAGGTGTGCGACTTGTTGTTAGCAGTTTGTGAACGCCAAAAGAGCTTGAAATTTATACCGCCACTTTTCCCTATTTTTGTTTATATTTCCACTTCAAAAAGTTGTACTTTTTTTTACGTTTGTAAGTGATCTTTTGACCTGTTGCTAGTACAAGACATGACCCTCCAAGACGTAAAATAAAATTATACTCTCTTCTCATATCTGACCTTTTTCAATATCTCTCTGTTCATTCCACTCGAAAAGAGTAAAAAAGATCAAAATGCTTTTACCACCTCAGCATAATTTTTTTTCCACGACCACCACCATTTCTCTCCTTCTCTTTGTGAGCCTTGCCTAAAAGGATTCCAATCTCTTCAATATAAATAAACATTTCAAAGCATAATTCTAGAAAGAAGAAAAACAGACTCCCTTTTTCACCGTACACTAGATCTCCATTTCTTTATTATGATTGCTTTAAATTAACCTTTCCAACAAGCTTCACAAGCTTGAGTCTATTCATGCAATCAGAGCCAACAAGACAGAATACACATTTTTACGACTTGACACAGACCAGGCAGCAAATGGTAAGGTAAGGTTGAGTGAGTGACCAATGGCCGGACTGCATACATATTACAGCTCGTCTGACCGTACAATTTTTGATTATAGATAACAGTTAAGTATTAAAGCTGCATAAAGACGTGAGGGTGGAAAGCAGATATTGCATAAATCATATCATAAAAACAGAGAGCCCACCACACCAGACTCGTACTAGGTATCCCAACCTAGATTGACACTCTGCTGGGATCGGAATTGGTATGCCACTTGAAAAAATAATAATATCTACTCTTGCTCTCAAGCCCAGGTCAATGGACATCCCAACAGGAGAATCTGACAAGTTTGGGATGTTGGGAAGAATGCTGCTGGTGGTGCTGCCGCGTGCAAAGGTATTCATGTCTATTAACATTTCAGCACGGTCATTACTATTAATTTTAATTGTAACGGGTTCCCTCAAGCAGCGCTACAGGAGTCGTGATGGAGGAGGGAACGAGGATGATAGTCAATTAAAGCAGCGGAGCTGTAAGCTGCTGCGGAGAGGAGGGCGAGGACAACACGATGACAAACTCATTCCTGTAGCTTTTTAATAGCGATATTTATCTATTTCAATAACAGTTCATGAGATAGAAAAAATAACGCCTCATAATTTTCTCTTTGTGGAAAAAAAGTATATGGGAGTAGCATCAGCAGCGGTAAAAATTTATGCCGTCCATCATAGTGTTTATAGTGACCAATGCAATGACCAGTCCACTTTGCGCTTTGTAGTAATATGGAAAGGGAAAATGCGATAGTAAATGAGATGATGACTACGGTCGTCCACCAGTTGTTGTTGTCAATTTAGATACACTATACCAATCAGCAGTAATCACACAACCGCAGTAGTCATCGTCATTATTTTACCAGCGAAATATTTTTTCATCAGGTCATCCCACACGGCTCTGATGGTTGATGGTAATGGCAAATATGCTATACGACAATACTGCCAGTTTTAAGCACATTGGAATGACTATGACTGCGCATTAATAATAATTATGACGATGATTGACCTGTTCTAATTTGCTCTACTTGACTAGGTAGAAAAAAAAGAGCTGGAGGTACGCAAAGGCAGGAAAGCAGAGGCAGTGTAATGAACATTTTTTTATTTAATTTCCTTTGAGCTCCATCAGCAAAATAGTGAAAATGTTAGGCGCGTTGTGCTCGCATTCGTATGAACATGTGTGGGGAGTGGGGAGAGTGTAGGGGAAACCACAATTGAAATGACAGCAATGAGAGCCAGAGAGAGAGAAGCGAGAGGACAAAGCAGCAATAAGTATAGGATTGTGCTGACGATAAAAGGATAGCTAAACTGGCCACAGTGCGCATACTTTATGATGACGAAACCACCTTTATACTCTCAACTGCACTTAACTTTCATAAAGAGCAAGCACTACCACAAGTCCTCGCAACATCTGGGCGCAGAAAAATGCAGAGACTAGGTATACCCAAGCAATAATACTAACAATAAGGCTAATTGTCTCCTATTTAAGCTCGTCAAGTTAGTTAACTGAGAAGAGCATGTACAGAAAAAATGCTGCTGATTTGGCTGAGCCATTCAAAAGTGCTCACCTTTTTCACTAAGAATGTAGCCAGAAATAATATGTTCTTCTACTCAAATTAAGTTTCGCCTTTTATAAAGCGAAAAAATGCGGACTGCACACTGCACTGCGTCAGTCTCAGCGTAAATAACGGGGGAGGTGAATGAAAGGACAACAACACTTCCATTCTTAAACTGAGGAATTCATTCCAAATGAAAACGTCCGTTTCCACTTAAGCCAGTAAAGGTACGAGCAGTCACAATTTCTGGTAGGTAACTAGAATGTTTGCTCTTATTAACATCATTACTTAAAAACGCTTAAGCCGTAGTAAAGAAAAAAAAAGAAAGGATTGCGAAGTAAATCGGCGAATTTTTTAGTCTCTACTACGCAAGAAAAGGAGCGACTTGTAACAGATGTACGAAGAATTTGTGATGACACCATCTTATTCAAAGCCAATTTGGAAGCTAATAGAAAAGGTGCAGATGAATTAGACTCCCAACTCCCGAACGTTTTGTGCATCAAATGACCTTAATCATTTTTATCGGCGTGTTTCATGTTTTCAAAAACATTAAAAAGCAGAATAGATACGCTTTAGAATGACATTGACATCCAGAGCATTTTTTTTCTTGGTGGAAACATCTGCCTTAATCTATTCCTCATAAGGCACAAATTGTACATTTCTTTGTAATTTTTAATAGTATTTTGTATATGTAAAGGTAAGCCTATTTAGGCATGATTTCCAGTTTAATACCATAGCCTAAAGAAATTTTGTCAGTAATATAAATTAAAGCTTTCATAAACCGTTTTCCCTTTAACAAGGAAAAATTGGAACTGAAAGGAAAACTTCTGTGGTCTTCTCGTTAAAATTAGAAATCAAGCAACTCGCAATAAAAAAAAACCTTTTTCCATAGGTGACCATAACAAGTGTGTTCTCTCTCAGTTCTCACTCGACAGTGCATATTCTACGTTTTACGAAAAACCTGCGAGTAGGTACTAGGTATGTGGTTCGTTATATGCTTAATGTCAGCCAAGAGAGATCATCATTTCTCAGAATTAACCTTTTAAGATTATTACCAGATCCACATCCTGTCGTATTTTTTTCTTTACACTGTTTGCCACCTCAACCACTTCTCCGCATAGTTCACATACTAGTCCAGAAAACAGCTCTTAATTCTCCTCATTTTTTTTCTCATGTCTGATATCATATCAAGCAGTTTTGTCTGTCATCCCTTCTAACTAGAAAAAAAAGTGAACAGCAAATGTTCAACTTTTTAAAATGTTTCCAACCTTTGCAACTTTAGTGCTCTAATTTTTTTCCGAGTGAAAAATGTTCTTTACAAGCGGAGAAGAAGCGTCTTTCGTCTTCTCAGGATGATATTATCTTACCTCGTATGAACACATGTGAGAGTAACTAAGCATTCACACGTATGACTACACCTTGCATCTTGAAAGCATCACATCTTTTTTTTCTTTAATGGCCACCCCCACCAACCATCATCTTCAGCTCATCTCATTTTGTTGCATGCAGACCCCTGCACATCCCTCGCCTAATGAAAAAGTAAATCCCACAAAAAAAATCTCAGGTTTTTGGTTCGTTGTGTGGAGGTAATAAGGTACCTTGAGAGAAGCATCTTAAAAGTTGCGCACAGATTCCATTTCTTTTTTTTTCTTGAAAAAGAAAACAAAAAATGCTGTTTTTCTGAAGAAGCGACGCCACTTTACCTCACCATATTACCCTTTCTTAATGAAATGAGAAAGACAAAGAAACAACAGCTGAATTTACTAGTCCTAATTCCTTCTCAAAAAAAACGTCGGGTAATTTCTGAGCTTGAAAGATGTGGCAGTGATGCGGTGGAGAAGCGCATAAGAAAATAAAAGTTTATGCCTTTTTTGGTTTGCTTATTTAACTAGTTGACTATGATGATGAGGATGACGAGATGAAGGAAAAATGGGAGGTAAAATGAAAAGGGTGTAGTATATCATCCACTATCCATATCCACCTTTATATTTACTATAAGGTAAAGTCGACTTCTCTTCTCAGTTGCATCACCGAGAAAGGATGAACAAGAGCACATATGTTACTTGGCTGCCTTTTGCTCAGAAGCCATACTTCCTCTTTCATAGCATCATCATCACAGCCTTTCAGTTTCCACCTTTTTCCTACATTCATCATCATTATCGCTGGCCTTCTCTGCATTGTATACAGAGCACTATGCATATGCAAGAGCCTCTTTGTCACACTAAAATCGAGACGAAGAGACAGTGCAGAGATGCTCTTCTTAAGTGAGGGAAATGTTTTCTTGGTGAACTTGCTTGACCTGAATACTCCTCAGTATACGTGATGGAATTAAGCGGAGAAGAGTAAAATGGGATTTAATGAATATTTCCATGAAGAGGTTTTTAAAAATCTATTGACTTGAGTTGCTCCCTCTCATCTCTTGTTTCTCCAGAGAGAGCACAAAAAATAATTTATATTCTGACTCAATTTCCCATCGCCACTATGCCATGCTAAAATGCCACTCTTCTCTCCTATTTTGATGCTCCCCTCCTTAAAAGCTCCTCGTCTTCCTTGCTTAATGAATGATGATGCTAGTCGGTGGATCATATTTGAGCTTGTTGAGAAATGACAGTGGTTCCCATGTTCATCTCTGACACATTACGCTCTTCCCTGGCCCTCGCTCACACGACGAGATGAGCTAGAGATAGTCCACAAAGTTATATGATAGTCACTTTGGGATGTATGTTATCTACCTTATTACTTATCATTCTTTACCTACTAGACTAAGGTCTAGTTCTAGCTTAACAGATTTTTATTAGTTTTTCAAAGCAGAGGTGTCTAGGCTGTATGGCGGCACACACAAAAAAATCAAAAAAGGGTACGGCTGAAGAAGGAAGGGATTTTTTTCTCTAGAGAGGGAATCCACGAAAAAATGACAAGCTTATCCCAGTTTAACAGTTTAAGTAGGGATGCTAAGCTGTACAGCGTAATCAAGAGCAAGGAGGAGAGAGGAAAAGTGAACAAGAAGGATCTTGCCACCTCCACACAAGCAACGTCCAACCCTAGCACTATTATCAGGCTGAGCTTCATCAGTTACATCTTCAATCTTCCACAAAGTGACAGCTACCAGTAGTTTCAGTTGAAAGTCCGGCAAAGTCAAAAGCCACTATTGCAGTGTAGGCATATATATTGCGTGTGAGAAGCAGTATAGCCCTAATAACTCTAGTCTTGAAAGATAAATCTCGACTAAAATGTGACATGATACAGCCATGTATAGGAAGACAAGGTTATTGCCGAGAAGAGAAGCTTTTACGAGTGTTAAATGAAATTGAATGTTTTGGAGAGATGGTGAAAAGGCAAAAGTTTCCCATGCAGCCTCTCATCCTCTTCTTAAGAATCGTTTGTACCTTTTCCTGTATATTTTTTATTGAGTTGAAAGGAAAGACCATTTGACTTCCTAAAAATTACAGCTGAAGAGTCAAATTACCAGAAACCTGGCTTGAAACGCTCAAAGTGAATTTCTTGTCATTGGCTTTTGAGGGATGGCTTTTCACTACAACACTTCAGAAAGTCACCACGTAATGAATTTTGAGAGGGTGTAATTGTTTCGTCAAATGAAGTAGAAGCTAATATGACGGAATCTTTTGTTAAATTAATGATTTTTTGAACTGTAATGTTGAACATACAAAAAATTGTACATTTTAGAAATTAGCCCAATATGCTTTGCCCACTTGCCCATTACTCACGTTTCTGCACCGCCGAGCCTTCCTTTACCGAAAGAAATTTTCCTTAAAAACTCTTTTGCTCAGAGTCAAAGGATTATTCAATTTCCCCGAAAATTGATTTGACCACTGATCCTTGCCACTTCACCATATCTGATACATTTCAATTACGGATGAAAAGGTAGAAGCTCAGGAGTCACTTTGGTAAACTGCCATCTCCCTCTGTATCCCCTTCAGCCCATGTATACTTATAAATTTGTAGTGCCGTGGTAGATCTAATAAAGCTGTGTAGTAATGTGACTCATTCATTATCGCTCCCTGCCTGCCATTTCACCACCACACTTTTGCACTGGTCGTTGGAGAAGGAAACCGAGAAGAAAATGGCTTTTAAGCCGACACAGTGCAGTAGGACTAGGAGCAGTTTGTACATGGAACATGGAACTCTGCAAGCATGAGTGTTTGCAGAGGGAGAGGCAGTAAACATTAATGAAATGATCGCTTTGGGGCAATAAATATTCCACTTAAATGAACATTATATTGGGATTATATATAATGTAAGAAGAATGAGCTTGAAGGAAGACGTTACACTTCTTAAGTACTTAAATACAGCCAGCTCCGTCCGCATACATAGAACAGTCATTACGTACCCCTGCCTACCCTACACCTTTTCTGCGAAGAGAAGACTCCGAGTTTTGTAACAGGAAGGAGAAACGACAATCCAACTTCCTACCACACAATGCAAAAGCCTGTAACGCTGAAAAGAAATATTTGAACACGTAAAGACTCAGCCACAGGAGAAGAATTGGTACATCTTCTGGAATAAAAGTTGATACGAAGCCAAGAAAGATTAGCTATCTTCCCTTAGCCTGCCCAGTTTCTCTTAAAAGGTAAAATCCCGGGTGTGTGTGAGGAGGAGGAAAAAATTGAATGAGACAGGAAGTCGGCTAATTGTTTTTGTAGAGTTTGGAGACAACATATAACAACTCATTTAATTCCAAAAGTAGCAAATTTTTTACCCACGCAGGTTAGTTAGTCCATTATGCAGTAACAAGAAAATAATTTACCTTCTTTACCCAAACTGGGCAGGTAAATTTTTACAAGAAATTAAATTCAACTCTCCCAAGTATTTCTAATATACCTAGGCTCTTGTATTACCCCGCTTCAGCTCAAATTGGCATAGGCAGCCTTGTAAGACCGCAGAGTAGCTGATCTTCAGCCTATCTTTAAACTTCTCTCCATCTCCACTTCTCACCTTTTCTGATTTCCTCTCGCCCTATCACACACCTTTTCTCGCTTTTTCCTTACACAATCAAAAAAGTTTATCCTATTATCTCCATCCCACTTTTAGTACTTGTCAAACACTCCAGGAAAAGGAAAACTATGACATCCCCAGAGCCTAACAAGTTATTGTTTATTGCTGGTAAGGTGCACAGCAAGTGTTTATGTTCCTTTCTTTGCTAGCCACCAACGATAACCTTTGCCTACCTCCTCTCATCTTTTTTTCCCTCTCCTCCAAACATATTTCTACTTATCCTCCTCTTACATCTATTGTTATTGTTAACTCTCCCCGAATAAATTACAATTTCTTGATCTCTTTTACTACACTTTTTTATTGTTACACGAAAAAGTTTGTTTAAAAAATAGTTATTTGCGGAGTAACCAGAAAAAGATTTTTTCCACCTTGAGTACGTTTCTGTTACCACCCAATAATTTTTCCCTTTCATAAAATACGATCTGCTACTTCCACCTTCACAAGGAAAAGGTATGGTGTACTCATTTACACTTTTTTTCTGTAGCTCCGTTGCTCCATGTGGGGACATTATACAATTTTTTCAGCCGTTATAAAAACAAAAGGCAAAGGCCAATAAATAAAAAAGGTTGCAAGAAATAATGTCCTTTGAGTACTTAAACTCCAAAAATCCACCTCCTCCACAGAAACTTCTTCCCATTTTGTACCAGCATTGGATTTTTTTCCTCGGGATAGAGAAGCTAAAAAAGTTTTTCCAACCATAAACTCATAAATTTTACCGACAATCTTGAGTGAGTTGACCTGGATGGCACTGCTTTTTCCTTGGGAAATATGCTTGAACAAATCTGCTTAAGAAAAACCTATTCCGTATGTTTACGTTTATGAATAAAGTGGAGATAAAAGAAACGAAAAAATATTTTCTCATAGTATCCTTCATCCTCCTGCAACATATCACATCCCCCATCTCCTGTTTCGTGGGGATTCAATAATACATAACGAACAAGGATACGGCGACATAAAAATAATGCAGCTGGAACAAGTTGTGCACCACCGCTACCAATCGTACCTCTGAGAAATTAGTCCATTTTCGTTACAAAAAATAGAACGAGAGGTGACATGACTTCTTAGCTAGTTTAAGAGCTAATCCAAAATCCACAAGTATCGCTTCAACTTTTAATGTGGCTCCGCTGTCTGTTTCCTGATCATGTTGAGCCGAAGACGATTAGAGAACTTACTCAACAAATATTATGTAAACTCATTAAATTGAGAAAGGAAAAAATTCAATGCATTTGAAAAAAATTACAAAGAACCTTCGATTTTCAATTGAACCCTGAACTGTACAAAAGTGCAATTTTTGGTAAATCAAAGATGAGAAATGCAAAGTTCAGCAAGCATTTAGTTTGGTACACCAACATCGTTTTGATGAAAAGGTGAAGTTAGCATTTGGTTAATATCCGGGAATATTTATATCGCTACCTTAGTATTGCCTAATATTCCTGGATTGTATTACAATATTAGCCCAAAAAGGCAGCAACTGTACGAAAACAATTGGGTTACGTTGTAGGCATCTAAAGGCAATTTTGTCGTAATAAATCCGCTTGGGGTAAGAAAATAGCGAAAACACAAAAAGGCCGTTGTTGGTTTCTGGCAATATATTAAGACTTTTATGGCTATACCTATTTATTATTAATACTTGCCACTTGCGAACTGGCATGAAACATAAAAAACAAAAACACACAAAAATGTACCCAAGAGCAGTTGCAGCAAGTTGCAATGTCAGCACATTTCCATTATTGCTGGAGGAGGTCGTACGTACACTCATCTCATCATTGTTTATTTGGATGTTGTGCTTGCTTTTGCTACTGCTAGTTTGCTAGATATTGGATACGAATTTATATAATACCGAAACGGAACTGGTTTCTAATCTCTGTTATAATCCATCTTTTTTCGTGTCTTAGCTGGTCTAGCCCAGAATAGAAAAAATATATTTTGGATCCACTTCTCTCTCTCTCTCTGCTTTTTTTTATGTTTCCAGATTTCCAGTTTCAATATTTTATTTCCTGCATTTATATCAGTAATATTTCTGGGGAGCTGTCGCATCGGTTCCACCAATCCACCGTCAGTGCCAGATTTTTTCCTAATAATAAGACCAGGAGAATAATTTTTTCTCGGAGGAAAAGGTACTACTGTGATGTCGTCAGCATCTCTCTGTGATAAACAGGCACCTCCGAAAACCGAAACACTTTTCTGCTTACGTAATATTGCCTTTTATTTTGCCGTTAATGTGCGTGCTTCTCCTTCGGGCCGTACACGCTATGGCCACCTCCAACAGAAGCTACTTTTTATGGGGTGAATTCCCCACAGGACAGCAGAAAAAATTGTGTTTATGATACATTTTAACTGGCATAGCTAGTTAGAGCTGCACTTATTTATTATTGCAGTTGTGTCCTCCCGTTTTCAGCGAATGATGCCAACTGTCGGGAGGCTTCATGTAGGTATGCATTATTATGGAAAATAAGGTGGGGAGAGGGAAGCAGCACTAAGGACAGATTGCACTACCCTGCCCTAGGTATGGTTTGGGGTGTGTTAGAACGTCGAGATTTTTGTGTATTGTACAGGGACAAGGTGCAGCTTGCAGTTGGCATCATTGCAGGCAGCAGCACACGACTGTGACACACAGCCACGGTTATCGTAAAAGCGGCATTAACCGATACTCAATCTCAGAGCTGAATTCATTATCAGAATTAGAATTGTATTCCTTTCTGGACCGGCTCATTCCGAACGGGGATGGATAGATTTTCAATTCAATACGCATAAGCGGAGTTCACACTTGCAACAATGGCCAACAATAGAATAGAAAGGGGCCTTACACCGGTTGAGTACGGAAAACTTGGATTTGATCTGCGTTTGATGCTTCTTCCAAAAAAAATCCTAGAGACAGATGATACAGGGATATAGCTTTGAAATGGGAAAATTCAGCCTCAAGATTATAGCGGACCCTTTCGTTCTTGCAAACATCTGACTTGTTAAATCAAAAGGGACAATGTTGTGCCAAAGGGGACACGAACAACAAAAATATCCGCATTTTTTCGGCTATAATGGGAACGCACGAGCATTTCATCCCCTCACATGAATGCAATCATAATCTGAGAATTTTTACAATGAGCCTCATAACGACTGGCACAAACCTTTGCTGAATGCACACAGGTTTTTTACAAACGCTCCACACTCCATACACTATTGCTGCGTTTTCCCCTTTTTGCCTTTTAATAAAATATTTTTTCCATAGGACAGAAAAGGTTCACTCATTCATTCCACACATTTACTTTACTCCTTTTATATTTGCTCAGTGGTTATCAATACATTGGCACACACAATGACCTACCACTTGCACATTTTTTTATGTTCACGGACAATTCATCAGATGCCATTCTACATGGTCTACCTAAAATCTCAATCTGATACAGGGGAAGGAATAAAATGGACTCGTTTGTGCTTGTACTTTAATCTAATCAGATCCCTTTTATATTCCAGTTTAGCAAAAGTAAACGAAAGAAGGGACCGAAAGGGGAACACCGTGCGCACACCGGTAGCTTTCGATTTCGAGAGTGACGCTATCTGAAGAATACTCAGAAAAATATTTTTTTGGAGAGGAAAGCGCATTTTATTTCAGCAGCAAAAACATATGTAAGATTACAATCCCAAGCTATTCCTACAAAGAGCGATTGTGCACGGTCCCTGTGAAAAATCCACTTCATATTATATGCACTATGCAACTTCATTGCCAAACCAGAATACAATTTATGAGAAATACTTAACCATTCCAAGTCGTTTAAAATGTCCTATCGGTAGATCTTCGCATACATTTTTCGGAGGTACTCCTCTCTACGTTACCAAAAATGACCGTAGAATTTTTGTCATCTGCTTATGTAGCCGATATGATCTTTCACCCTCAACCGTTATTGCACTTTCCCATTGACACAATCCCAAAATCCTATCAGCATAACGTATATCCCAGATAGAGGCAGATATACGAGGTCGATAGAGCAAAAATAGAGCACCGCTAAACGAAATTGTTTTTTTCTGGTTAGTTCACCGGAGCATTTTTATTTCCACATTATAACTTGGTATGAAGAAGCATAGAAGTCCTCTTCATTTCCCAAACATCAGGACCTTTTAGGTTAGGTTCAGGTCAATATGCAATTTTTCGTGCTTAGTTTTCGGTGGAGATTTTTTTGTGTAATGATTTGTGATTCAATATGTGGAAGATAGGCTGGTAAGACTTTTATACGTATAAAAGCATGCACTTCATACCTCCACTTTTCGAAAATTGCATATTGCATCAACATCTCGATCGTATTAAATCCCTGCATGAGTGGAATAAAAGATACTCCACATATTTCACATTGACAGTGAGAATATAATATGCAGTTGCAGGCATAAGCTGAAGAAAAAATGTAACGACTCCCTTTTCCCCAAAAATGCAATATAAAAAAGTGTCCCAAAGGGGAAATATGGAAGTTTGAGTGGATAGGAAAAGTGAGCATGTTCATGTCTATTACAAGAACATCCGGATCATGCGGGGCTCATACTCAAACTTTATACTTTTTTTACGTAACCTCAATCAGGAAAGAGGATACATCGTACCGAAATATTTATGTGATTTTATATGAAATGGAATAGGCCAAAATGAATTATGCCAATCATTGAATCTTCTCTGAGGCGAGTGTAAGAAAATTTCTGCAAGAACCTGCAAGATGACGGCGTGGGATGCTTTAGCAAAAGAAATTTAATTCTTACCTTTTTTCCTTCTTGGCTTTGCCTGTTTTCTTCTTCCTCTTGCACCTCCTGCACCACTTGAGGACTGCTGCCCTTGTTGCAGCTGTTCAGCTTCACTTACACTAGCCATCGCTATTCACGGAAGGGTGTCCTTTGAATCATGGAACGGCAAAATATAAGTCTCCAGTTAGTATTTAGAATTTTTAATAACTGTTTCACTCAGACAAAATTCTAAAACTCAAATTTAAACAAACACTCCTTTAAACTGTTCTACATTCAGGTTTAGTACGCATTTAACTCTCCCTTCAGTTTGATTGACATTAAAGTATATTTGCGTGAAAAAGTTTTTGCAGCGAAAAGGTCATTTCTTGTTGGGGCTCGTCCAACTTGTAAAAATATACGTTTTGCTAGAAAACAACCCAATCTAAAATTATGCTTCCTCTTTAGACGAGCCTCCCGTATCTTATTACATAGATGTGGATTCTCCTACATAAAAATATCTTATTAATGAGCCAAGGTGTACCGTAACTCGTCTGACATTTCAGAGAACATCAGGAAACCTATCAATATTATTAATCCAATAAATATCTTTCATCACTTTTTTTCCTCTCTGTGATATCCCATCACCACCACCGTCACCAAATTTCATATCATTTCAATTTTCATGCTACTTCTTTTTTAATGCAAAAAATATAAGCATATTTTTCCGAAAAAAATTTATGTTGGTGACATGCGAACTTTTTTACATCCTGTGCATACGCTATCTGCAGTGGATGCTAATCTTCTGACTTTTTTTATAGTTTGACACATTAAGAAAATCAAATTGGCAGGAATCCGACGTGTGTAGGTAAAAAATGTGGTTGGTTGTAAAGAAAACGGCCGTTAAAAAAACTGGAACTTCGTCCAATATCAATAAATTCAATCCCACGCTTGGTAATGATCGTCATCTTCCACAATATCATTCTCTCGAACGAGACAACCTCTATAAAAGCCCAACCCGAGAGTGACAAGACGCACACACACTTTCCCCTGCACTAGTCTTTTTGGGAAACACAGAGCACAGCCAAATGCAATTATAGTAGTATTCACTTTACAGTACAGCTCACATATTTTTTATAAGGAATAGAATTTTTTTTACATAAAAATATATATACATATTTTTCGAACAACTCTGTTAAGTTACCATTTGCCACTTGTCACCTTGCTTGGAAGGAGAGAAAATGCTTCTTATCGATGTCACGTCATCAGCAAGCACACAGAAAGTGCACACAATGTCTCCAGTTTTTTTATAAAGTCTTGATGTTCAGCATTATCATTCGATTCCCATCAGCATTCTTCTGTAATGTCCCACATGACGTGAATATATTCTTCTCCCGGAAACTCACACTCTTCCACAAAAATCTGAATATTTTCAGCACATTTCACTAAAAATTATTTTTATTTCCCTCCTCAATCTCTTTCAACACAATGGAAATTAACTTAATTCAAAGTACAGACCTCGCCTCGTCACCACTCTGCCTATTGTGTGAAAAATGCTCACTCACTCCTAAAAATGTGTGAGCTGATAACTGAGCTGTTTTGATAAGTTGAGACGTTTCTCTAAGATAAGAAAAAGTCAAAGTGATTTTTACACAAAAATTCCTACTAAATATTTTTTTACTAGAGGGAAGTAGGTGGAAGGAGAAAAAAAACTTTAGGAAAAGGCTGTCTTTTTTTCGCACAGCAGTCTCCCGTTCGTGTCAAAATGTCACCACAAGAAGCTCAAGCCACAAGCCAATATTGCACTGCTCGCTCCCCAAATGAGCATTAAAAAACTTTTTTTTCTGGGAAACACAGATCTACATAATATATTTATTATTGTTACTATTTTATTTATTAGTGTGCCTCCTCCACTGCCACAATCATGAGATGATCGTCAACATCATCTTTTTCCTTTTCACTTTTCCTGCCAAAAGTTAGTGTAAGTCTTTAGTTTATAACGCAATCACAACGAAATATTTTCCACGACATGCCCCTGCTTATTTTCGTAGGGCGTTTTATCGAAAGTTTTTATATTTTTGTTGGAAGAAAAAATTATGCTTTGAATTTTTGAATTTGAGAAAAAATCACTATTTTCCTCTTTGCCGTTTTTTAAAATCTATTTTGAATAAGGCGCATCATAATTATGCACTCATTCAATAAGTTTTTTTTTTCGAGGAAAAGTTTTTTTTACGAGTTGTTGTGATTATTGTCGAAAAACGGGGACAGGTTTTTAGTAGAAAAATGAAAGGATATTTTGAAAATACATTTGCATAAGTTTTCCTTTCTCTGGCTGAGAAGTAATTTTATTTGTGCCGAGATGTGTCTTGGATGGATTTGGAGCAGATTAAGACAGTTTTGCTTTTGAGTAAAAATAAACACTTTTAAACTTTTAAAAATCCCGGGTACTCCAAATTTTCTTTCGTTGTTTGTTAATATAGTGTCACTTTTCCAAGTTTGTCTTCCTGCGGTAAAATGGACGTATAAATGTTTTTTTTACTCTGGCGGCAAAATTTAAAGTTTTGCCAGATTCATATTTTTTTTGAAAATGATGAAAGCACTGATAAATTTTCTCTTTTACATACAAATGAGTTGATCACTTAAAAAATTGAAATCTATAAACTTTACCGCCGAAATATTTTTTATGAGTTAATGTTATTACACTATAATTAACAGATAAATAGTTCAAATAGAGTATTTCGTAGTTAACTCTAAGATTTGGAATATAACCTCAAAATATATAGCTTGATCTTGAACTGAATAGAAAATATTGACAAAGAGTTACAGATACATACACTGTTCAGTCCTAGTAACAGGTCGTTTTTGTCTTCGTTGTGTAANGATCTTGAACTGAATAGAAAATATTGACAAAGAGTTACAGATACATACACTGTTCAGTCCTAGTAACAGGTCGTTTTTGTCTTCGTTGTGTAATCTTGAGTTGAATGGCGCAAGGTGATGCTTTCCTTTGTTCTGTTTTTGCAGATAAGTTATTTTTTCACAAAAACACCTTCTTCACCTTTTATACATAGAGCAATAAAATTGTCATGAAGTAAACAGTTTAACTTGATGTAACACAAAAAGATCTGTAGAGTAATTAGCAATTAACCAGTTAGCAAATTAGCGTGGGTTATTGCACTGTAATCCAGAAGTTGATAACGGTGTGATTTCTTTGGTGTAATGTTTGGATTTTGTTTTACGTAAAAACTTGGTAAAAGCACTAATTTTGTCTGTAGCTTTTCATTTGGCATTATTTAGTGGGAACCCAATATCTCCATGAAATCGGAGAAGCAAGTGGAAAAATGACTTTCAAACCTGAAAGGAAGAAGCACGCACACATAATTAAAACTTTTTAACTTTTTTCTTGTAATTACTTTCTGTTTTTTTCAAATAGAAAGAAAAGGGCATTTGTCTACCATAACTAAAATATGCATAATCTGAGACTCATGACAGCTAGCTAATTCAGCTCCCAATAATCTTTCCAGTTGCAATTAGCATTCCTGGGAATGATGCGAATCTTATGTATTAGCCTGTTAATCTTGGTTATGCTATCTTTGAATTGCAAATTCTGCAAAATCATTTTAATAATAGCCTTCTCCACGATATAATTGATGTACATAATATGCATTACATGTAGTTTTAAACATGTCTAGACTGCCTAATGTGAGCTCAAACAAAAATATCTTTTCTTGTCACCTTTAATCATGAACTTAGGAATCTAGCAAAAACATTACCATATCATATCACAAAATATAGTCGATTGTTTTTGTTTCTACTACGTAGTTAAGATTAGTAAAAGCTACAAAGTAAAGTAAAATTAGCACACCTTGTTGACTAATTAGAGGTGACATCCACGATAATAGAGAAAACACTTTGGCACTTTGTTACACTACACAAGCTGATTTTGTTTTTGCAGAGAAACTGTATCGAAACACCTTTTTACATTGAAAACAAGTTCAGTAAACTTGACATTGAATAGTTTTTATAACACTCCTTACACCTTAGGACTTACACAGTCTCCTGTCAAAAGGAGCAGGTAAGAAACTTTATTTTTGTCTGGTAAGGAGACAAATCGCGTGCCTTTTTCTCTTCTGAACAAAGACCACCTTTTTTACATTATTTTCTTCTCAGGTGTATAAAGTCACGTGTAGACAGGTGTATCTTTCCGCTTTATCTGCTCACCTATCACTTTCCATTTTACGGTTTTACAACCACTGCACTTTCCCTTTCTTCAGAGTGCACTGGATAAAAAGGTAAGAGCGAGGAAAGGGTAGGCCTGAAGAAAAAATGGTTAAGATGATTCAACAGAAAAAAGGGAAGAAAAGGTTTTTTGAGTGCGAAAAAGGGAGATATTTGAGTGCATCAGGATAAAGGAATTTTTCGGTGAATGTGAGTGAGTGAGAGTGTGTGAACTCCTCGTTTCGCAGGAGAGAAATGAGAGGAGAGAGCGGTGAAAAGTGTGGTAAAAACAAGTGATTTTTAGCTTGAGAGCAACATCTCGCAAACTTGGTTCTCCTCTCCTATGCCTGCTACAAACGCTGGTAAATAATAATGCCAGGACAGAAAACGGTGTGTGTGCTTGGGGAACACGGGGAAAACGGTGTAAAACTCTGGAGGTATGCTATGCTGAATGCTGCAAGAGAGGATTTTCCTTTGAAAATCTCCTTTAAAAAAAAGGTTCTCCCGTTGGATACCAATGCAATGCTCAAGTTAGTTCAGTATTGCTCCAACTTCCTTTACGCGAACTTGTAAAGGAACAGTCACGGTAGGATCCACTGCAGCAACTGATTCACTCCTATGCCTGCTACAAACGCTGGTAAATAATAATGCCAGGACAGAAAACGGTGTGTGTGCTTGGGGAACACGGGGAAAAACGGTGTAAAACTCCGGAGGTATGCTAGTCTGAATGCTGCAAGAGAGGATTTTCGTTTGAAAATCTCCTTTAAAAAAAGGTTTCTCCCGTTGGATAGCAATGCAATGCTCAAGTTAGTTCAGTATTGCTCCAACTTCCTTTACGCGAACTTGTAAAGGAACAGTCACGGTAGGATCCACTGCAGCAACTGATTCAGTCCACCTTTTCAACTGTGAGCGGAGAGAGCGTCATCATATTATCATCATCATTCCCTTGATCTCTCTCTTCTTGCTCCCCAATTGCTAAAAGCTGTTCTCTATAAGTTGCTTGTTGTAAAAACAGTTATAGAAAATACACAAGAAGAGGAGGAAAATGGAGAGAGATCTCTTCATTCGCCATCCCATATATTTCTCTGACTTGCACAGATCCCATAATATCCTTTTCTGAGAGCTGCTACTACACAACTTCTAGCAAAAAAATATATTCACTCTGGTTCTGGTCACACGATGCATTTTAAGCTGGGCAAGCCTTAGCTTTTGTGGTTTCAAACTTTGAATCATTTTTTATATTCACTTTTGCTTTTTTGTAAAGTTTTGCTCTGTGCAAGGCAAGGGTGTATGCACTCTTCTGTGTGTTGGATGCAATAAGTGCGTAAAGTCCAAAAAAGCTGAATGGGAACTTGGAAAATTGAGAAGAGTGAGCTTTTGCGTGATATGATCGCTTCTGCACGTCAGTGCTTCTTTGTTAATGATGTTTTGTATGCTGACTTTGTACTAATTTGAGCAGTACACTTGCCGTTTTATGGTGCGATTCAGATTCAGTGTACTGCGATTTTGCTTGCAAAGGCAGTTATTACACACGCATTTAATCCTTTCCGAATAGGGAGTATCTTGTTAAAAACAGTTAAAAAGTGGCTTGTTGACTTTAGCTAAGTCGCAAAAATAGTACTTAAAATTACTCCTATTATACGGGAGAATGATTTTCATACATAAAATAGCCAGTTGTGTTGAACCGTGCCAGAAAAGTTATAAGAGATGCGTCACAATCCGATGATGAAGCCACATATTAGTCGCTTGGATTATTGCTATGCATGTCGCCGTCCGACTTTGTACAATATTTGGATTTGGACTGCAGCTGGGAATTTCTTTGACATTAAAAACTGTCGGCTTATCGTTAGACAGAGTTTCTTTAAATGTTAAAACGCATTAAAAGGTTTACTCGATTTTTTTCGCAGCCATTTTCACCTGCCATTTATAATCTCTCTTTAAATCTCCTGGCAAAAATATGTTTCATATTCCGTATCTGAAAAAATTTTATTGGTCGCAGTCGCAAAGAGCTAAACTGTCGGTTAAAATCTGAATAATCTTAAAAGGTAGGAAATTTTTTTTCTGCACTTAATTTTAATGACACTTTCAGAAGAAGGAAAGATGAAATGCGATGTCATATCACCTTCCCATTAACTTGAGCAATTATAAAAAGCAAAAACTCAAGTTGTGTAATTAAAGATAGGTAGGTAGAACATATAGCAATTAAATTATAGTTTGTAAGTTTTACATATAAAACCGCCTTATTTGTCATGAATATCAGGTAGTGAGACAGAAACGTAGAGATTATAACGATATTGACCTCGCATACATGACCTTTGCTTAAGGTCAATAGCTGATCCAAGTATAAACAGGGGTAAAAAAATGAGAAAAGGAGTAAAAACATTTTTCTTACACTGAAAACAGGTAATATGATTCTTGACTTTGGAGGAATAATTGGTGACATTTTCTCATGTGATATTATTACTGAGGTGAACTGATGGAACTACATCGTGTAATGCCCTTCTGACCTTTTTTGATGGATTTTTTCAAGTTTGATTAGTTTTTTCACTTACAGAGAGGTGTGGATGGGCCATGGATGACTTTGACTTCAAACCAAAACCAAATTACAGCTTACAGCATGCAACACAAGTTAATTTATTTGATTGTGCTGTAGTTGATCAGAGAATGCTCTCGCTGTTTTGATTTACTTAGCAAGAGTCCAGCAAGTATCTTCCAGGAAAAAAACTTTAACGCATGAAGTAAACAAAAATAAACCACTTCAGTTTAAAAAATTGGCTAACTGATTTTTCACAAAAACAAGCGTAGGTATTGGTATGAAAAAGCTGTGCTAAAAGTAAAAAGTATTGTTTTAAAGTATAAAAAAATCTGCTCACTGTCACTTAACAAATCATCGAGACTGAAGCTGTAGATGAAGAAAAAGAACAAGAAGCTTAATTTAAGATCAACTTTATGCTTCCACTAGTTAACGATGTCATTTACCTTAATGTGATAAAAAGGATTTCAAGTCAGAAAAAGTGTAAATGAAAAAGTGATTTACTCTGCACTGAAACTTTTCTGATTGCAGGAAAAGTGTACAACCCAAAACCAGCCAAGTCTTTATTGTGTAATAGGCTTGTTGGCTTGTAGATCTGTTTTGCGCTAAGAGCGCCTTTGTCAATAAATTTTAATGCTGTGAATCGCCATTCTTAAATTTACGCGTACCCATTTACTACAGTAAAGTAAATGCTCCAGTTTTGTGTTATTAACCTAAAATTACGTTTTAATTTTACCTAATAAACAGCTGAAAAGTCATTTGTATATTTGTTCACTAGAGTTTTTATGTGGATGGTTAGTGGAGAGGTGTCGATGACCAATGTCAAAATCGTCGCAAAATACATAACACATAATAATATTATAGCAACTACATGTAAATCCAAGTCCAATCTCATAGTTTTACACAAAATGTAGAAATGTGTGAACATCATAGGTAATAAGTTGCTCATCATTAAAATATTGGTTTTCCTGTTCCCAATTTTAGGTTTTATTTGGCTTACGTTAATTAAACATAAAAACCGCACGCAGCTAAATTCGCAATACTTTTAAGTTCAAAAATGCAACGAAACCAAAAGATAACTAAGCATAATGCTTATACATGCGTATCCAATCCACATCCAGAGATTTCAGTGTTTCAGGCTGCCCAGATAAAACAACTGCTGTATCGTACAGCCTGTATGCAGCTAATGGCTATGGCAAGTGGCGCATTTAGCGTGATCCTCAAACAGCTCAATTCTAAAATATGTATTTTAAATGCCTACTAGCTTTAATGTGTTTACAATAAATGAAATTCTATAATTGATGCTGGAGGTTTCCCATTTCCCAGTAAACCTTGCTCTCACTTTCATTCCCGTCCATGGAGGACGCAAGACGAATGAAATAAAAAACTAAAATACCGCTTGTGAAGTGTTTTAGCTGCGATACTGGCTAATACAATATAGCGTTATTTCTTATCGCCTGTGCTAGGCGGCCCTTGTATTGCGTTAACTTTTGCTATTCATTAATAGGTAACTTGATGACAACACCATTAAATGGATAGGTTGACTAATGATTAATTACTGACGAGATGAAGGTTTTTGCAGAATTACAGAAAAATATTGGCACAGATTATGATGGTCGTGATGAAATGCAAACAATTGAATTAGTAAATACGACGAGTCGTCAAAATCAAAATGGCATGCAATTAAGTTATGCTACATGACATGGCTTATTAGATTTACGATTTCCACCGCAAGTGGTTGATCTATTATTAAATAATTATGTTACACGGTTAGCATTGATAGCAACCAGGCATGTTTTTTATTATGTTTGAACTGAACTGTTTGCCAAGATCGACTTACCTATTTAAAATGATGAACATGTTGCTTACATTTTTGAAAT
>JAHZND010001191.1:0-41423 GCA_027744115.1 Acrocyrtus sp. NNG-2020
GGCTTGTTTTCAGCTGCCTTGTTTTCATGCGCTTCCTTCTCCTGTAGTTACCGTGTTCGAACATATCTCCACATTCTGGGGCTACATGAGACAAATAAATATAATTTGTTAAATGGTTTCTCTTAATTGGTACGAATTACATCAGTTAAAAGCACACGGCACATAACTAATGAGAGCCTTCTAATTCAAATTGCAATTTCTGTTTCATTGGTTGCAAAATGAGTGGGCTGTAGCAGTCATTTTTCCATTTACAAAAATTCTCTCGGCATTCTTTCACTAGCTCATTTGTAAAATGCCTTTGAAAACTTACAAGGAAAAAAGTCGTTCCGGTGCGCCGTTACAGGGAACGTAAATTTTTGTTATGTTTGTGTAGGAGTTAAAGGTTTTACAGTTTATTCGTATATTAAGCAGATTCAAGGCAACTTTACAAGACAAAATTGCAGTCTTTTATCCTCTCTTCCACAAAAGCGGGGACGGAAGCAGACAGGAGGATGACACAAGAGAGAGGTTTTTCCTTTGCTCGTATTTTAATCATCATAATATTCCTTATATAAAGAAAGGGGACTACGAAGAAAACCAAAGTAAGAAATAGGTGATGATATGTTTAGTGCGCAGTAAAGTGAGTTTATTTTGGTTACGAAATGAGGCTCACATTATCGCTATTAACGGGCAATTTTTGGCACTTTAGAAAAGCTTCCCGAATGACATCGTAAATTCTAGCTGTTTCTATATTGCTCCTGGCTTTCCCCCTTTTTACTACTGTGGAATGGAGCATTTGAAATTGAAATTTGTGCATAAACTTTGTATGCATGTTCCTCTTTCTAATTAGTTTCTTTTTCAGTAACCAAACTCACTATTTTACGACCCTTCCATACACACTGCAGCAATTTTTATTGAAATGTAGCTCATAGAGCCTTTAAAACGCTCAAAATGCAAGCATAAATTAAATTTTTATGATGAAATCAAAGGAAAAAATGTCGTCTGGCTGGTGCAGCGACAGTCCTATATTAAGAAATTCATTTCATCTGTCTCTTACCAATAGTCCACAAGTTTCCTTTCCGTTCTCCACCCCCTTCCCTGGGAACTTTGATGAAGCAGTCGTTCAGGCTGAGATTGTGCCGAATGCTATTCTGCCATCCTCTTTTATTCGCATTTTCAAAGTACGGGAACTTTCTTGTGATGAAGTTGTATATTTCGGCGAGGGTTGCGCGCTCATTTGGACTCTCTTTTATTGCCATTGTTATCAAAGCAACGTAGGAGTACTGTGGCTTCTGGTTTGGATCGGAGTTGTCCGCCGTAGAATCACTTTTCTCGTCACGCTTGTTGCCCTTAGTGGTAGTTCCGGAAGGGGTAGCTGAACTATGTTTACTCGAACCAGTGGAAGTTTCACTTGCCCCCAAACCTGACTTGTTGCTGCCACTTTTAGTATTTGTGCGGCTTTTGCCATCTTGCACTTCTGGGGATGGTGGGGACGGCTCAGTTTTGCAGCTTGAGCCTCCAGACATGTGGGATGTGCGACTGATATTTATTTTTGCATGATGGGAGCTTTGTTGTTGGCTCGAAGAATGAGGGCTTAGTGACGATGTCTCTAACTGATTAGAGTTTTGCTGCTGAGGAGCATAATGGAATTGGGAATGTGTGGAGTTGCTGCTTCCTCCTGAAATGGTTCCCCCTACGTGATGGTGAGGGCTGTCCCCTGAAGCCATTATCAAACTGTGATGACTTTGAAATAATGTTGAATATTGCTGGCATTGTTGTTGCATGCTCTGTTGTTGCATGTGATCTCTGCGAAAACTTTGTTCTTCGTTTATGCCTGACCTTGGACTGGACGTGTCCGAGTCACTATGTGTGCTTCTTGCTATGCCAATGTCAAGGACACTAGTCAGACCATCATTTCCTCTGGATGTGGTAATCATTTCGTTGCTTTTAAGTAAACGCACCTGCTCCTGATTCCGTATATTATGAGAAGATGACATAAATGGAAACTTGAATTTATGCGACATATAAGCCGACGCTCCATCATTGTTATTATTATTTGAAAGTAAACCAGACGATGGACTTGCGCATAAATCTATCAGTGAGCTTGAAAGTGAGTGAGACGCTGAAGTTGAAATCGGAACTAAATTGTGTGGTGGTGGCAATGAAGAAATTTCACTTCTATCTTCAACATTTGCCTCTTCAATACAAATGTTTGCGGAGGAGTCTTCCGTAATGTGTTGCCGGTCAACTCGAGCGGCCGTTGAAGATATTTCGCCCGGACTTCCATTATCGGCATCATCGTTGTCATCTCCAGCGTCCTGCTCAATCACACTATCCTCTTCTTCTTGATCTTCTTGCAAGACTTCAGCAATATGCAGTTGTCTTTCTTCATCCACAATATGTTCTCCATGATGTGAATGAAGGACCTCCTCTGCCCCTCCACAAGAACTATGATGACCATGCGAGAATGGGAAATGTGGAGGTAAAATACCACCCAAATTGTGGGGATGGTGGTATTGATGAGCCTGAGTGGGATGCTGTGCAGAATGAATATAGTGATGGTGCCCATAATGCTCTACTGGACTTACGGCTGGTGAAATTCGAGAGGATAGAGGATTATCTGGTGGAGGTGTTCTGTTGTCGCCACTAGCAAATCTCATTCTCATCTCATGGTGGCTTCTTGTAGTTACCATTCCCGATGGAAAAAATTGAGAATATGATTTGAAAATATCTTGGGAGTGATGAGACGACAATGAATGAAGAGCTAAAGTATGCCCGGGCGCGTGATGCTGGCGATTGTGAATAATGTGCGGAGATGATGCATCCAAAGGTATTGGTGAGTTTTCTCCCGTTGCACCACCACCTGTCCCTAATGAGCTCCCAGTAGGGCTGATGCTGTGCTCGTGCTCACTTTGATGGCTGTAATGCATTTGGGAATTGGATGGTGGCTGGTAATTCTGATGTTGCTCCACAGGTAGAGAATTGATGTGTGCCGTTGGAGGCGGAGGGCACTCTGTCATTGGTCGCTCTGGGTTCAGTACAGGCATATAAGACTTTAGCATGATACTAGTGTTGCGCTCCGTGCACAAAGGCTTTAATCTGTAAAAATGTAATGTTTTCCGAGTAATAGAACAGATAGATGTGATAGTCTTGAGTTACACATAAAAATGGGGAAATCTGGTCACTAATCAAATTTAAAATTTAATTACAAAATGCTTCCACATAGAAACTTGTCAGTCACTAACCAGTACTCTCACAAAAAGTTTATTGCCTGCACTCAACACCCCATAAAGTGACTCTTCTGGTTTGTTTGACCAACTGCACTATCCGATGAAATTTTGGAGATTGTAGATTCGGTTTTAGAATGACAAAATAAGACCACCTTGGTTTTGCAATTGTTCTTTTGTTGTCTCTACTAGTATGGTCCTTCAAACACTTCAAATTTCGTAACTAAATTAGGGTTATAATTCTATATTTTACTATTCGTTTGTATGTTAGTTACATCCATCCAAGTTATTGAAACTGATCATATAAGTGATGATAACTGACCTGAACTGATTTAAAAGTTATTAGAAATTAGAATGAGGCAATAAATGAAATATGTGTGAACTGTGGTGGTAATGCCAGCGACTATGAGATTGAGGTTAAAATCGCCAGAGAACTATTTTGCCAATTGCCAATAAAAAGATTTTTCCATTAACTATATATCGAGTAGCTTAATAATAACACAACGACAATCAAATGGCATTATATTCAACTAGCTATATTGACTCAAAGTAATCATTCGACTAAATTAGGGTTATAATTCTATATTTTACTATTCGTTTGTATGTTAGTTACATCCATCCAAGTTATTGAAACTGATCATATAAGTGATGATAACTGACCTGAAATGTTTTAATACAAAGTTATTAGAAATTAAAATGAGACAATGAATGAAATATGTGTGAACTGTGGTGGTAATGCCAGCGACTATGAAATCGAGATTAAAATCACCACTGGTGATTCACCAGTGAACTATTTTGCCAATTGCCAATGTTCAATAAAAAGATTTTTCCATTAACTATATATATCGAGTAGCTCAATAATAACATAACGACAATCAAATGGCATTATATTCAACTAGCTATATTGACTCAAAGTAATCATTCGAAAATTAGAATCTGAGACTGTATTTGTAGCAAAAACTTTAGCATAACTATAAACAAACACCTAAGTCTGATTTTCGACCTTGAGTCTTCTAATCAACGACAATTAGCATAAAAATAACCCATCACTTCTTCATTCTCATTGATTTTTAAATAAAAGAAAAGAAAAAAATATAGCTAGCTACAACTTATGTGTAAAGTACTTAATTTTCAATTTTGGCTTTGGCATGATTTTGTTTTGCAAATCGAGCCAGAGATAACGTTTTAAAATGCAATCTTGATGAAATTGACTGAAGTAGGCTCTAGGCAGTAATGATAAAAAATGGGATGATGCTACAAACTGTATAGATTATTTACTGAGTTAGTTAATGTTTGGAGGTTAAGGATGAAAACAATTTCAATTTAGAAGAGAGGCTACACCTACATACCTATCTATGCTGATACTAAAACAAACTGATTGAGTCTATAAAGTTGAAAGGGTTTATCGTAAAAAACAAATACATATTTATACCTACCATTTCAGTTATCGAATTTTCGTCCGTCCACTCGTCGTCACGTTGCTCACATTAACTTCCAAATAATCTACAGTTTATTTAATAACTAAATATTTACTGAACTATTCATGTATAGCCAAAAAAGTCAGCCCTCGCACCAAGAACACTACGAAAATGCAGCAAAGGGGCTCTATCAATCACTCTCATTCTCTTCTACCGGTTTCACAATGCCCCAGTCCACATGTCCACATTCAATTCCGATCGCACCGCTGCAGAATGGCTATTTTTCAACCCAAGTTTAATTAATTCAGTCAAAATGGCCAATCATTTAACAACTAACAAAATAAATTTTCGATTATTCGGCACTCGGAAACTCAAAAAATTGCTTATAATTAGAGCGCCTTCTGCCCTCACTAGATCTACCCGAGAAAACCAATTAGTTTATAACCACTTTGCAACTCAGCCTCTTTATTCCACTCAACTCCATCAGGAAACTGAAGATACGTCTTTAGAGACATTCAAGCGACTGAACCAAACAACACACTTCTCCGCCTTTTAGTTATGCCTCACTGGTACTTTCTTACAGGATAATGAGCAATTTGTACACTTTTTTCCAAAACCCTTTTGCCAAGTCCAAGCATGCTAGTAGAAGGCTTCTCTGATCTGCTTGAAAAAAATGAGCGCAACAACGTGACTTGTGTGGCTTGCCTGTATCACTTTTTCTGCTTCTTTTCTCTTCTCCCTGCCCTGCTTCCCTTTTCAAATCTAGCTTAGCTCGTTCGTCTCTGCTGAAAAGTGCTTCTTGACTCTTACTAGCAAAAGGAGGATTATTTTTTCACTCTGGCTCTCTGTACAACTTTGACGACAACAAAAAATATTTTTGATGCTCAAACGCATTACATACAGGGTGGGTTCTTATATTTTCTGCACTTCCTCCTCCTCCTACTGCATTGTTTCACTTCTGTATCAAATTGAGGCAGACTTTGTTAGTACTGACCACATACATCCTCGACTGTCACTGGTGATGTTGTTTTAGAAGTGAAGAGTATTGGAAGAGTATTTTGCAAAAAAAAGTAATCTTTCTTTCCCTTTCGCATCTTGCGTTTCCGTACAGAGCAAAGACTGCCCACCTAACCACACTAATCACCTAATGGCTAATCTATGCCAATGCAATGAAACATTGGATCAGCAAGTTTGTATACTTGTGCTATGTCCGTTTATGCTTTGTTTTTGAGATGTTGATGTGATTTTTGAGTGCACTGCGCACTCATACTACACTCATATCATATCCGCAATCTTTAGGTAGAAGAATTATATGGATATGAAAGTACACTAGAGAGTGAGATCACAACAATTGACTCCCTGACTAGCCGACAATGTTTAGCCGATAAAAGTGTGCTGAGTGGACAAAAGGATGTGTATAAAAGTAAAAAATAATGGTGTAGATTTTAAAAAGCGTAATAAAAAATAAAGGATGCAAATAGAATTTTCATAGCGCCAAGACAGTTTTAAGTACTTTGCTACTGGTTAATGCCGATGATTATAGTGCCAATGCTGATGAAAAACTCATTAAAAAAGTAATGCACAAAATATCTTGGTATGCAGATGGCTAGATGACGATGACCGACCTTTACACGCGAACAATTTATTATTGAAAAGGAAATTATGATTCATACACGCATAACATTAGTGACTTTTTTGTATACCCGCTTTTTAATATGAGCTTGTACGGAAATTTTTTGGTAGTTTTACTTTCTCAGCACTAATAGCTGTCTGGCTGTATATAACAAATTAGCTCTCTTGAACTTGAACTTTTCAACAGACTACTGGCTTTATTTTAAAAAGTTTACCAAAACACACAGTCCAGTGCTGCATTGGCAGCAATCTAGAAATTGCATTTGTAAAAAAAATATCTTGGTATGCAGATGGCTAGATGACGATGACCGACCTTTACACGCGAACAATTTATTATTGAAAAGGAAATTATGATTCATACACGCATAACAATAGTGATTTTTTTGTATACCCGCTTTTTAAAATGAGCTTGTACGGAAATTTTTTGGTAGTTTTACTTTCTCAGCATTAATAGCTGTCTGGCTGTACATAACAAATTAGCTCTCTTGAACTTGAACTTTTCAACAGACTGGCTTTATTTTAAAAAGTTTACCAAAACACACAGTCCAGTGCTGCATTGGCAGCAATCTAGAAATTGCATTTGTAAAAATATGCTGTTAGGCATACCAAGGATCACGGAAGGAACTGGAAATTCCAATACTTGTAGATTTATGCACCTACCTACATATCATATATCACCTCTCTGGACATGTTTGCTAATTGTCCTGTCTATACATTATTGCCCATTATCCAGAAGGCGCCAAAAATGCTTTTGGCAAGCCCGTAAATATAGAACTGTACCGTACCTACATGTAGGATTGTCAAATGAGAAGTGAGCGGGGTGGATACCTAGATACCTATACCTGCCTAGACTTTTGCACACAGCCTTTTGCCCTTGCCTCGATGCTTAGCGCGGGCGTACACTTCCCCCTTCCTTCCTCTCAATCGCGAATCGTAATGCCCTTCTCATTCGCAATCACAACCGGTAATGTGCTCCATGCTTCAGGCATGCAATTATACAATCCACCTACCACAGCAGAAAGTGCCGGACAGTGGCTAGCCGCAAAGTCTGAGCGCGGATTTGAGAGGGGATGGATCATTCGAGATTGAGTATTTAAAAGCAAGCAATAGGTAGTTGGACTACAGATTCAGTAAAACCTAATAGTGGCAGTAATTCCTCTACCTTTGTGGAAAAGGATCGGAATGTTCCTTTGACGACGCAAGAAGGAGGTGACGGCGAAAGTGACGATGATGACCTTAGGAACAAATAGCGCTGTAAATTTGCCGGGCGAGAATGCTGATGTGGCTGCAGATATAGAGCTAAAGAGCTATCTAATATTTTGAGTGCTAGGTTGACTCTTGATTAATTTAAGTAACTGGATGTAGTATTGATTGAATAGTTTTGCTAGTACACCGTAATTTAGCTTTTTTCATGTCGAAATAGGAATGTAGTTGTCATGTGTCGCCATAGATTTGCGATTATTGTGATGATGTACCAATTTAGTGTCTTCTTTATTGTAACTATAATGTTATAAATTTAAAAAAAATTTTGCAAGATGGTAAATTCTTTCTATCGCATAAAAAATAAATGCTTACTTTTGTAATGAGAATATTTTTCATGTCTAGTTTTCGTACTTTGCACTGGTTTTCAGTCAGCTACATAAACGGATTGCTAGAGTCGAATGAAATTTATCCACTGACTACTGCAATTCCCAAATTAAGCCACATTTATCGCGTGTCAGCCATTTCATTCCTGGTTCACTGGACTGGTGTCTATTGAATCTAATGACTACGTACCGCATTATCAATAGTCAGAAGTGAATAACTTGTTAGTTCCTTTAAAATTAATTTGCCTTTGCCAACTTCATTTGCAGTTAGTTTGCCAGTAGCCAAGGGAGAAAACGTATCATCCGAGGAGATCAGAGTTTATAGGGGCAAAATGAATAGGTCTCTACTATTTGTGTGTCTGTGTGTCTGTATTTTGGTTAGGATTAGGAGAATCACTTGTGATGGCCACTCCCAGGCCTCAGCTACAGCAAAAATTGAAGCTGACCTTTTTCATACATCGAGTGTGGAAGAAAAACGGGATGTGATTGTGTCTTTTGGGACCCTGCAGGAACTTAAGGACATTGCTCTTCAAATTCAAAGTAAATATAGTGACTATCCAAAAGAGGAGCGTATCTATGCCTTGTACAACGCAATGAACAGCTATTCTGCCAAATGCCAAGAAGATGCATATTCGTATCTAGGCTCAGGAGGATATTCGTATAAGGAGATGTGGGCGTCGAACAGTATTGTCGTAAAGAATGCAGACTTAAACTGCGTTACCAAACTGTCAGAGATGAAGGACGTATTATTCATTTCCGCTGATAGAAAAATTCCGTTAATTGATCCGATAGCAACTGTAACAACCTTTCTACCCCCTTTAACCGCTACGTCGTCAGTCACGCAACCAAAGTTAGATGCGGAGAATACAGCTCCCGTACCATTTTCACCGAAGTAATTTATATCATAATCAATAATACCTTACGTTCAGAATCATTTCGCAATTTTTGTGAATTTTATGAAATACCTAATTTGATTTAATCTTTCATGACGTTTTTAATTTTTATGTTTTTTTAAAAATAGGATTACTTGGGGACTCTCCATTATGCGAGTTGAGGAGGCTTGGCGTTATGGGTTACCGCAAAAATATTCTGGAGATAATGGGAGAGCATCACTAAAAATTGGGAAAGGCATAGTCGTAGCTTCCATTGACACTGGAGTTAACCCAGATCATGTTAGCCTTAGTCAAAATCATAGGAAGTATGCTGGCTGGTATGATGGCTATAATATTTCCAAAACTGCTGAGGATAAAAACGGTCATGGGACCCATACCATGGGTACTATTTGTGGAAATGGTGGAATTGGTATCTGACATCTGATTAAAATATTTCGTACACATAGTTATAATATGTATTAGTGACGCTGCTTACTTAGAATAGTCAAAATTCTGTTGAATTTTAATTTTAGGCGTTGCACCAGGCGCGCAGTGGATCACATGCAGAGGATGTCTATCGGATGGTTGTACTATTTCTGCGCTTTTAAGCTGTTGCCAGTGGATATTATGTCCACATAGCCCTGGAACGAAGGAACCTGATAATTACAAGAACTGTTATACAGCTCCGGATCTTGTTTCAAATAGTAAATGCTTTGCGGAATTGATATCCACTGCAGTAGTAAACTAAATTAAAAATAAGAGAATATAAAATAAATATTTTTTAGGTTGGGGAGGCGGACAAGGGGACGAAACTTTCGACCGTTGTATACTATCCTTAAAGGCTGTAGGCATAGTACCAATATGGTCTATAGGAAATTCAGGGCCAGAATGTCAAACTGCAAACAGTCCAGGTAAATACCAAGAAATTAAAAATGTTTTTAAAAACGAAATGTATGAAAGGAAAAATTACATTCCACAAAATAGAAATGGTATTTTAATTACATTCAGTTTGGAGTGAGGTAAGAACGCAAATGTCCTTAATATAAAGCTTAATTTTGTACAGGGGACCGCGAAGGAGTCATTGGAGTCGGGGCTAGTGACAAGAATGATATTCTTGCAAAGTTTTCTTCCAGAGGCCCTACTGTAGATGGTTATCTGAAACCTGATATAACTAGGTATCAAGTTCGAATTTATATTACTTACCTACACTCATTTTGTATAGAGCTTTTTATATGCAACTGGAAATATACTAGTTGAAAATTTCTTTCACTCATACAGCCCGGGAGTTGATGTCTACTCTGCTTGGTTCAATGGAAGCAATTCCTATATCAGTATTTCGGGAACGTCAATGGCGGCTCCTCATGTAGCAGGATTGATCGCATTAATGCTTGAAAGATGCCGCCTTTCCTATAATACAATCTTAAGTGTGCTGCAAACCACAGCAAATAAATTAACTCTGGGAACCACCACTCAGGTATTACCTTAAACTGTTAATAAATTGACGCGATATTACTTGAACTGACTGAGAATTTAATAGACCGTCTTTATTGAAAATTGTAGATATGCGGCGGAACCACTTCGAATCAGTTTCCGAATAATTTCTACGGATCAGGAAGAGTGAACGCCCTCGAAGCAATAAAAAAGGTTGTAGAAATTTGCCAACCGAATAAAGTGAACTATTTGCAACCAACTTATTCGGCATACAGAACGATCTACGGCAATTTCCCGTCATCTAATGGCTATCAAAACAGCTATGGATACTATCGAGGACCGTATATTCGAATGAGTTATTAATATACTCCGTCTCATTTATGAAATGCATAATACTGAAATCATTACTTAAATGTAGTATTTAGTGTTGTGCTTTGAAGGTTGAAAAGATTAATTAATTTTTACTAGAATTTTAATGAGTGATACAACAAAACAGCAATTTTGTTTATATGGGGAAATAAATATGACATTCTTATTGCATTTCCTTGGTTTTCGGTTGGAAACTAAGAATGTGGTCTTTAATACTGGCATTTGGTCATTTTCATATATATTGTGTAAGTACCTATGCATGGAACACAACATGCTTACTAGTTAGATATTTTGGCATGTTGTTGGTAGAAACAAAGCATAGCTAAAATTCCATGAAAACAAATAACGCAGCTATTTCTTAAGATTTCATGCAGGGAAAGTCTCAAACGGTTGCGTCTGCTCTTTTGCGAGAATATGAGGTGAGCAAAAGTGCTAGCCAATAATAAGACGACCTACTCTTTGACTCTCTCGGCAGTAGTCTCGGCTGTTTCCGAAAGACTTTTGTACAGCTACGTAATACATAAACTAATGACAGCGTAAGAAAATAGCGAAGCAATTCCGGGTTTTACCGATTTGGTACATATGTAAATAAACCAAATCAAAATCAAATCTTCAGAAACATTTAATTTAGTCGGGTTTTAGTACTAGAAAAGTACGAGCCATATGAATGAAATATCATTCTTAATTTAAATAAAATCTTTTGGGCATGTTGCATTCAAAATTGGTTGCAGCTTTTATAACCTGAGCAGCCATTAAAAAGCTTTTCCTTCTTGAAATCTATATTATTTTCTGGGATTTACAGTTCAAGAAATATTTTGCCAAAGACCATGATTTTAAAATTATCTTGATATTCTGTAAATTCTGCATTTTTAGGAGGACAGACAGACAGACAGACACAAATGATTCTTTAATACTCTTCTCCAAAACATTTGAGAAAGGTTTGGGGAAGGGAAACCGGGTTGGAATTTTGTATATAAAAAGTTTAAGCACTAAGGAGGTGTTTTTAAAAGGAATTCAGAGTGGAACATACACAATCGAAATTAGCATTTTGTCATTTTATTTTTACTAGCGCATAAATTGCCAATTTCCCTTTTAAAGCAAAATTGTTCAAACAAAGTATTTCTAGTTTTTAAATGCACCTCTAACCAACTGCCACGTCTCCCTAAAAGACTGACTTCAACAGACAACGTCTCACACTCATTAAAAACCCACGTTCAATTATTTGCAATACAAACTTCATTCCAAGTAATTCCAATAAAAAATCTGATAGTGATTAAAAAACCAGAGAATCTCCTCATAATACTCGTAAACCAGCACTACTGCTAGTGAAGCTCGTACCTAAAAAAAGCACTTTTCTGCACCTGTTTCAAAATCAAAAGACATAAAAAATAATACCCTAGTTTGGTAAGTTTCCAGTAACTATTTAATTAATTCATATATAGAATACATTCGTATAGCTCAATTATATCTAAAAGCCAGAATTCCCAAGACATGGGCCATTCTTCCTCATGAAATTTGGCCTCTTAAACTAGTTGCTACTCCCAAAAGAGTCAGATAACGTTAGCTATTATTATTTTACACTATATGGACTATAGTCAAATGTCTATTTCTATAATGTATGTCTCTCCATTTCCGTCACGGCGTCATTTTTTGTGCAACACCTGCACATAGCTGATAGTTTTTGCTGAGTTGGCTTCACTAATATTTTCCGTCTTGACTGAACATTGCACCGGTACACGTACACTAACTTCATTCATTTCATTATCTGCAGTCGCTGCATTTCATCATCCATTTATTCTGTGACAGTGACGTGACTGACAGCTCTGCACTGCCGTGTAGGGGACAACTGTTTATAACCTTCTATAAAAAGAAGACTTAACTGTTTAAAGTCCATTTTTAATTTAGTTACTATATACTAAACTGGGCTAAGTGAATTATACTTGCGAGGCTAAAATTCTGGACAGTCCGTGCATTAGATTTCTCGTCTTTGAAGAAAGAAGACGAGGCGGTGGCGGCGTTGGTTGTAGGACAGTAGGAGTAAGACAGTGGTCGTAGTAGTGAGCGATGATTAATGAAGAAGGAGTTTATTAAGAACGGCGTTATTATAAAAGAAAATTGTGCTGCATCAGAAATCCTGTTTGCTGCAGTGGGCAGTGGTTTTTTGCCAAAGCAAGCAGATTTTTTTTGGTTTCGTAGTTTAATTTTTTTTATCTTTTCTGATTCTGAAGTGAAGGATGAAGTAATTTTTTGTCAAGCATTTATTGTAGGTATAGCATAAAGGTGAGATCAGCTGTTGAGAACAAGTTCTCTGATTGGCTGTACTTTTGGCAGTGAACAAATTACTGGTTGGTTGAGCAATAGGAAGTCTTTGTAGCTTTAGATGAATGATGAATGTTATTAACTTTTTATTGCTAATTTCCAGACATACATCAGTGTAAAATAAAGAGTTGCAACATTGCTGAAGGAGGAAAGGGGTTTTACATACGCCAGTTTTACAATATAAAATTGTTTGAATTCAACAGAAAATGGCTCGAAGGAACGGAAATGCTAGCAAAGTAAGTGGAAGTAAATGTAATTAGTGCACGAATGTAAAAAACTTTGTTATTTTAGTTAATAAATCTTAATTGCTATTTCTACTTGATCTGTTAGTGCCAGGTGGCGTTTATTCATCCCGACCTGGGATTGGGTGGGGCAGAAAGACTGATTGTTGATGCAGCAGTGGGTCTTCAACAGAGGGGCTACAATGTAACAATATTCACTGGATATCACAATCCTAGTCATGCCTTTCCTGAAACTGTTGACGGGACATTAAAGGTAGTTTGAAAGTTAAAGTTCGGCTTATTGTCGAAGGGCCTTAGATTTTTCATTTGGAATTGTAAATTCTGTCCAGGTTGTTCCAGTGTGTCAGTGGATCCCCAGAAGTTTATTTGGACGCTGTGTAGCACTGTTTTCGTACGTTAAAATGACCTTGGTTGCCCTCTACGTAAACTTTTTGGCCCTAAGTGCATCCCGAAGACCAAAAGTTGTTATTTGTGATCAGGTTTGTGTGATCGAAACATCTATTTTGTACGTAATGTGTTTGAAATTCCAGATTTTATCTATTCTAAATTCATTTATACTTTTTATTTTAGGTTTCGGCTTGTATTCCGGCTCTGAAGTTGATACCCATCTTGTTCTATCCTAAAATAATGTTTTATTGCCACTTTCCTGACCAACTGCTTACCACTCGAGAGAGTTTCTACAAGAAATTGTACAGAGCTCCATTGGATTGGTTCGAACAATTTACTACAAATCTAGCAGACAAAATAGTGGTGAACAGTCTGTTTACGAGTAAGAGTTATATTAAGTAAAGTCATTTAATTGCTATAGGTGTTAAATGTGTTTCCCTGATAGTAGCATTAACCCTTTTGCTTTATAGGATCTATCTTCCATGACACGTTCAAAAGAATTAAGACAGTTCCAGATGTACTCTATCCTTCCATCAATACCAAATTATTTGATGAAGCAAGTAAAAGCAAGCAGGCAGGAAAAAAGATCGAGCCTCCAAACTACAAATTCACTTTTCTTTCCGTTAATCGATTCGAAAAGAAGAAAAATATTGCGTTGGCGATAAGAACATTAAGTTAGTGCTTAAAGAAAACGCTACAACTAAAACTAAATAATTCAGTAGTAAGTAGAAACCTACAATAATTATTATTTAATTATTATTTGCTCTTGATTGTAGAAAAGCTTCGTACTTGTCTTGATGAAGAGGAATGGGGAAGTGTTCACATGATACTTGCGGGTGGCTACGATCCGCGCTTGGAGGAGAGTGTGAAGTACTTGGAGGAACTCAAAAAGATTTGTAGCGATGAAGGTGTGGTGGACCATGTAACATTCGTCTTGTCACCAAAAGATGATGTCAAAGTGCAGCTAATTTCGAAATGTTATGCGCTTTTGTACACACCATCCAATGAACATTTCGGTATTGTTCCCCTTGAGGTATGGTTTTTTATGAATTTAGAATTGATTATCTATTTGTTCGATTACCTAATAGTGATTCAATGTAAATAATGTCGTTCTCTTATAATATTAGGCAATGTACATGGGCAAACCAGTGATTGCCGTTGACTCGGGTGGTCCAAGGGAAACGGTGGTCAATGAACAAACAGGCTTTCTTTGCCCTTCCAATGAGATTCATTTTGCAGTTGCCATGGCTCGTCTAATCAAAGATCCAAAACTTGCTGAAAAGTTTGGATCTGCTGGAAAATCTCGTTTCAAGGAACATTTCTCCTTCGAAGCATTCTCGTTGACATGGGACCGCTGTATTGAAGGCTTGATCTCATCTCCATATGGCTATGGACCTGCTGAACTCCCCAGTAAACTTACAAGGGAGCACATTGATTAAGTTGTAGTTGAATTGGAGGATCATGTTGAATAGTGAGTATAGTGTGTGCTCTGTCAGTTGTCTTTTCAATAATTGTATTCCAATATATTGCCCACTATAAGTTCGTTCCTCAAGTTCTTCAAGTGTAAGCTTTGAATCCTTTGTTGTTTAAACTTTTAAAAATAAAAATCTTAACGTAAAGGAACTGTAATATAGTGTCAGCTCTTCTTAAAGCTTTTTAGTTTTAATTCTATATAGAGGCAACCGTAAGTGTGTCTGAATTTTGCTAAATTAAGAAGTTCTTGTGTGTTTAAATTACTCTGTTACAGTTTCTGCTTCATGGAAACTGAAATCATAAAACATATCAATACAGTCAAGCTCAGAAGTGTACACTTCTCAAAATGGTTAGTCCTTCTGTGCTACTCGTACTACTTGAAAGCAATATTATTAAAAGTTTTAAGTATTTTAAGTGCTCCATCACCCATGTCATGTCAGTTAGAAGTATATTTGTGCTTTGATTTAGTTCTTGTGAACGCTTTCGCCTGTGTGCCGCTTATGTCAGAAATTTTGGTTCCTATTTAATTTTATATGATGATTTATTTGATCATTTAGCCGTTTATGCTAATATATAGAGTAGAGTGAGTGCGATTTGAAATAATGACACAAATTTTAGCTGTTGTAACTGTAAGCTTGCTGAAACCAATGTACTTTATTACCATCGAGGCCATTCCTGGCAACTACTCATGTATTATCGAAGGATTTTAATTTTATAGCGATTAAAAATGTAAAGTTATGAATATGAATGAGTGGTGATATATGATACGGATAAGTTTTATTGAACAAAAGAGTGAATAAAGATTTAATGAAAGTAAATTTTAAAAACCATACTCGTATGAACGAGGCCGAAAGACTTTTGTGAATTGATGCATAAAGAAACGACATATATTGTGACTATTTTTTAAAAAGTTTTTTTTTACTATTACGTAAAATGGTATTGTATTTGTCCTCCGCGAGTCTACAAGCCATCATATTTATCAAGTAATAACCAATTAATAACTATTCATCACCTAGAAGTAATGTACAACAATGACTGACTGCACTACTTTCTTAACCAAGAATCTGATTCGCAAAAGGACAACTGTTTTGGAGACTGACATCCTATCCTGGTCAGTTACTTTGGATAATGTACAACTTTTTGGTTACCAAGGTAACTCAGAAGAGGCTGAGCCACAACAACAGACGCCATTTCGAAACAGATTCTTGCAAAGATAGAGTGCATGTTGCAACTAACTTTCTCGAACGAATTCTAGCAAACACATATAACGCAACGTAAGAACCATTGTAATTGTACACTGATAGGTGAATACACGTCACTGTAGCATTTACAGAAATTTTCTAAACAATAACAGTTTAATTTTCATATCAAATACTATCCCACATCTAGTTAGATGCAAATCAGCACACACACTTGTACACACTAGCATTGGACACTTACTCTCACAATAATCCGCTTCGCACCTCAAATTAAAAATTAATCAGTGATGTCTCCAAAACTGCGCGTACATTAACTGGTTCCATCCAACTAACTAAATACCAAAAACAAACTCACTTTCTTGTCATCATCTAGTTCTTTTTAAACGTTATTGATTAACAGTAACCCGTTGTTTAATATTTTCTTGATTGTAGCAAAGTACGTTAAAACTTTTTTATTGAAACGAAATCATACACGGTTTTTATAGAAATACATAATTTATGTATTAAAACATTTACATTTTCAGGGATCTCGGCGGTTAAAGACATTGCATATCATGTATTTTCTTTCTTTTTAAACTTTACTAGGTGTAGTTATGAAATTAGCTCCATGCTATAAGGGTTTTCATTTAAGTATATTCACAGAGAAAAGAGGACTGTATTACAATGTTTGTTTACCATTAAAAATATTTCCTACATTATATGTAGTTGTTTTCGAGTTTTTTTTATTTTCATAGTTTAAAATATTTTTAAATGTTTTCACTCGGGTGTCTACGGAAGATTTTTTTAAAAACGAAACGTTCGAGTAACTGTTAAATATTTTAAATGAAACTGGAGGAAATATTTACAGTGAATTTAAAAGTTGACTCTCCGCAAGAAGTCTAAGTTCAAACTAAACATACGTATAGAAAACTTTATTGCGTTTCGAATGTCAATCCATGAGTTTCGCTAAAATTTAGTAAAACACATTTTTCCTTCATTTCCTCTCATAGCAGCAGGAATCAAATAATACAAAAATAGATAATGAAGCTGGAGAAATGAGCGCAAAAAGGAGTCAGGAAGTTTACTAATTGTAAAAAACTCTTGACAATGTACGTATTCATAGTATCTTGATTGAAAACAAACCTAGTGAATTCTTCAATTCTTTCAAGCTATACGTTAATTTCACTCTTACATTTTATCTTCTCTGACTATTTTACGTCTAAATTATTTGATGATTGATATATAACATTCACACTTCAAGCTCTAAAAAGGGATTTCAATCTGCAAGACTTTTCATCCTGCTTGCTCAATTAGTTTAAGTCTGTCGTCTTCAGACTTTGGAAAAATGATCTTTGGTTACTCGTATAATATGATGCATTATTGAATGGACTGTAAAAGAACATTCCTCTTGATGGTTGTTTATAAACAAGTCACCACTCATTTTTTAGTAGCTCTGTCATTTCATCATACTAAATTTAAAATTTTCACCATAATCAAAACCAATTATATGGTGCTGTTTGTTTTTGCATAGGTTCGTATTAGTTTTTTCTGGTAATGTTAGACATTACAAAATTTGTATTTTAGCTGTAAATGCGTCCACTTTCCAGACCCGCTACAATTGTTTTTCAAACAGTGACCCGTGTCCTTAAATTTACTTAAACATACTTCTTGTTTGTTATGAATGCATGCATCAAAGTAATTTTTAATTAGTAGCATTTATAACGTTAAGTTATATAAGTCTTGACAACATACAATTTGTATTTTATTTTTATTTCTTCCGCTACAAACATTTTGCCTTGTGTAACATGAATGAAGATTTCTCTTTCCTGTATTTTACACTGGTCTTCTTAATAGCCTTAGATTTAGCAGTTTCATCATTTCTAATTATATACGGTTTCTTATTATTCTTTTAAAATAATTATTGTTTAATTTAAATGATTATGATATTACATTTTTATTTTTCTTTGACCACCTTACGCTCAAATACAGCATTTTCAGCAGCATCAGCAGTATATCGACAGCAAAATTGCCCCTAGTACATAATTTTTATTATTTTAAAGAAGTCGCTGTAGTATAAGAACAGGCTGTTTATTATTTATCATGAATATTTTTACTTTAAAAATATTATAACAACACAAAAACTGTGTATTACTTTTGATGTACATTTTAGTAATGTACATAGTTATAACACTTAGATAACCCTACACATCCACGACAATTAGACAGCAATAAATATTCAATAAAAGAGTTTACTCGTTAAAGACAAAGATTCACGACTTGCTTGTAATTTAATTAATGGTGGTCGTAGTATTATTTGTCTCTACAGAACTAGCCACAATAAACTCGGATGTGGAAACATCATAACGCAATGACAGATTTTTAAGGGGAAACAAGAATTTTTTTTTAAATATGACAGAAACGAGACAGAACTTCTCAATTGCAGCTTGCCCTGACTTTTTACGGATGTGCCTAATAGGTGCTCTCTGTGCGCAAACTAAATAATTTCTACAAAAGCGGCGCCAGAGACCGATGAAGAAAAACTTGGGGTCAAGTACGAACAACGAAAATTGCTACCAAAAAGAAACTTTACTGTCCCTCCTTCTCAACGGTTATAAATGCATGAATGACAAATGAATGCTTTATCTGGTTTTATACACTTACTTTGGCCTCCAAAGTTAAAATGGCAAAAAAAGCAGAGACTATATGTATTCAACTATTTCACTGTTCCTTCCGTAAAATGTACTCGCAATATATAACTGCGCTTTTGTTACCTTTCCCACCTAAACCCTAACTTTAAAACAAACCTCTAAAATCACTGTTCAAAATCAACAACAAAAATAACGGGATTCTGTTAAAATACGCAACAAAAAGTAAGTTTGAAATTGCACACAACCCCAGAAGAACAAAACAAAAACTGATAGTCACTGAGCCTCATTACTTTAAAATATATGATGATAACATTTAATGTAACATAGTAATAATAACATACCTGAGCACCAATTGATTGATTACACGTGTAATAGGCGTACATTCAGTGATGTACCGCTGTGGGAAGTATCATTGTCCTAGTACATAAAGTAAGTAATACATACGTATAAATCTTAGAAACTAACAACCCACCAAGTAACAGTGACAACTTGATCAGTAATTCTACTCTCTCTTCTTAAAAATTAGTTACTTAAATTTAAAAATAAAGCATATTGTTTAATTGATTGCCTTACGGTTACAACGAAAAACAGAAAACTAGGTTTTTTTTTAGTTTCTTTAAAAAATATAATTAACTGATTAATATATACGCATGTATGTATACTTACTTCCGTGCAGATCTCTCTGTACTTATCCTACTCCTTAAATATTCTACACTTATGTAAATACGTATTTTTTGCTCTTGGCAGTTGGACAAAACGAAAACCTAGTCCTGCAACTCAAACTATTGTTGATTTTTGTCTTTCTGTCTTTATCATGATTAATTTTAAAAGATACTATTTATAAGCTATAATATTTTGTGTAGCTCTATTTTAACACCTTTTTGGTAGTTAATTGTTTATGTGTAATAAGCAATTTATACGTGTGAATAAGTGAGAGGGATAACCGGTTCGTCTTCATCTTATTCCCCCAATACAATTACGTTTACCTTTAAAGCATCATTCATCAGTTCATATAGTTTCCTTGACAAAAAAGTGTGAATTGAACGACTTTTTCTCTTTCTGAACGCCAACGAAACTTTTTCTCCGCTATAGTGTATTGTAATAAATTAAACCGTAACATAAGTATTGGGATTTCCCTAATTTCAAAAGCACCTTCTACTCCTGTCCATTTCCCCTTACTCCTCACTTTAACATCAACAGGTTGGAATGATGATTAAAGTCTCTGAGAACAATAACTGATAACTCTCGGGTGTTTCCCACGTGCTAATAGAATGGACTCTGGTTCTGTGCAGAGATATTCTTCTAATATTGATTTCCCTACGACTACTTCACAACAATGAAGCGTTACTATCGTCATCATTCCCTTAAAAGCTATATAGAAACACAGTGACAGCAAGAGTGGCAGCGGCACAAATGACGATAGCTGTGGAAACACGCACAAAAAACTGTGTCTCCAAAATGAACTAAACTCCAAATCATTTCCTTAGCAACGCGCATCCCTATTATTATCCTTGTTTCAATGCGTACTGTTTCTTGTTCTCACACAGCCCACAAAAATTCCCTGTTTCTTTTCTTCCTAACCTACTTACGAGCTAGAGTGCACACATATAATTAGTAGTGATGATAACACAACAATACAGTAATACATTAATTTCCCGCTAGAAACTGGAGTTGTAGCTTTCAGCTTTTAGTTAACTTATATTTAAAAGTATTATTACAGTTGGACAAACCAGTCCACTCAACTTAACTATTCACTTTTCTCGATATACAAAGAAAATAAAGTGGAACTAGATGTAGTGATGATGACATGACAACCAGCCTCTACGAAAAAACACAACAAAATTCAGGTTTCCGTATTTTTCTATGATATTTAAATATTTACATTCATACACTTTGTTAATTATATTTACAAAGAACAGTTTTCTTTACGTAATTATTATAGAATATTTTTTTTTCATTTTGGTATCCAATGGATGAATGAAACATGTTCCTTTTGTTCGAAGACTTATAGTTTGTCCTTATATCTGCTTTTTTCATAAAAAAATTCTTCACTCTTTTTTGTTTGCTTGTTTTTAAAAGTCAGCAAATTCTTTTGCACAACGCTCGGTAGATGAGATACGAAGAACTTCCTCCTCATAATCATCAAAATTGCTCGTATCACCAGATCCTTTACATTTGGGGATGAAGGGTGCTTCCACCTAAAGGGAAAACATATAGTCAATTAATACTCTGATGTATACAGTTGCCCCAAGTTCCAATACATTCCACCCTTTTTCATTGCACAATGACAGTGCCACTTTTACTTTCAAGTTTCCACAATTACGGTGCGATGACGGTTAAGGCACAATTTAGAAAACACGGCATGTCTAGGTCACAGCTAACAGTGAACTGACATGAAGCAGTAAATTTAGAATGTAAATTGTTTGTCTAACAAAGCACAATTTAAAAACAAACAGTACAACGTCCCTTAAAAAAATTTTCCCTGACACAAAAAAGTAATTTGTTTTGTACTTGTGTTAAGAATGTAAATTAGCTATAAGCATCTGTTTAGAAATCCTCAAACTGAGAGGCGAAGGGATCGTCAGGCGTAAACTTAAATAGGTCCCTATCTTCCGGCACTGGCTCAAAGTATCGAGAATCTCCCGCAAAATTCACTTTCGGCTTTAGAGGAGCTAGATCCTACGCTCCAGAAATGTTAATTTTTTAAATGCTTTCTTGCAAAATGATTGATTGCAGAAGCAGATGAAATCAAGGAATAAAAAAAGAACTAAGAAAAAAAAGATGCATGTACCTTCTTCTGAAAAATAGCAATCCAGTCTGTGGTTGCAAACCATCTATGACCTTTGATATCATTTACCCCGTTTTTCAAGTTACCATATCTCTTGGTAAGGTCAACCTAGTAAAGAGTAACAAATAAAATGTTTTAAACACTTCATTTTTTAAATTGCGCTAATGCTAATGTGTATCAAATAAAAAGCGGCAACAAAAGTCAGTCTCTTTGACAGGAATCGGCAACACCAACCAACCAACTATGGCCTACCTTAATATACCCTTGACTGTCAATCAGCAGATTCTCTGGTTTCAGATCCCTGTAGATCAAGTCTAAATAGTGCAGGTACTCAAATACCAGGACTATCTGGGCAGCATAAAATCGCGAGTGTGGTTCACTGCACAAAAGTCACAATCATCATTAAACTCACATTAGTACTTCCAGGAAAAATAGAAACTCGGCCACAAACATTCGCCAAAATATACAATAGAAAAGAATTTTTTAAAAATATTTGTATCAAATACAGCTCTAACTACAGGACAACTTCCATTCCGCTATTTTCTACAATGGTAAAAACAGGCGCAAGTCTCGCTACTACGCGAAACCATAAAGTCATGCATAAATGCACTATAAACTACTGTGTCAGCTAACTACTGAAATGTTACAGTGCAAAATAAAAATTATATCACACTCATCAACTCGCTTCTCACTCCATTTATCCGCTTCACATGCCTCAAGGTTCTGGAAAAACTAATAAAGCACACTACAAAATGGGATTAATGATCACTCGTCAGTTTCGGATTGAGATTGGTGTCGGTGAGGAGCAACAAACTACTACAGAGAAAAAGGGGAAATAAAATGTCAGAGTAAAAAAAACTACAGCTCTACTACAAAAAAGTAAATTACTCTACGGGAAAACTAAAAGGGAAACATAACAGCAAGAATAAAGGCTTAATAATACTTAATTTTAGGAACATGCTTTGTTTTATTTATTGTTTTAGAAAATTCAAAAAAGTAGTAAAAAAAATTATAAAACTGAAAGTGTAAAAGAAACAAAAGCTCCTCTAATTAAAAACTTTTCTACATGATCAGATTTCTCTGCTCCAAACTTTTTCTGAAAGGAGTCTTACCTAAAACGACCTGTTTTTCTCAAATGGGAAAACATTTCCCCTCCGGGGATATACTCTAGTACCATGTATAGATTGGAATTGTCCTGTAACAAGTGCACACAAATAATAATAATAAATTAGAAAGGAAAAAACGATCCGGCGGAGGCTACTCGACTTCGCCACCGCCTTTCTCACTGTACCTAAATCTTCCAAGTCTGCGAAGATGGGAAAACATTTCACCACCATTCACGTAATCCATCAGCATATACAGGTTGGATGAGTCCTACATAGACAAATTACTTAGCAAACGTGGATTTTTTTTCGAGAGAGAGCTCCCTTCTGAATGCATCGTCATTACTCCAACATTAAAGAAGCTCTTGAGCTTTTTGAGGAAAACTGTGATTTTTTTTTTACTTTTAGGCACAAGTGCTAGAGAGTGCTTTGGAAGGACAGAGTGCAGTCATTAGTATGTCGGAGTTCACTTTTCGCAGTAATAATCCAGCGTAGAAAAAACATGTTTTCTTTATCGAAGCTCCCCACTTCCCAACCACTACTCTTTTTTAGTATTTATTGCAATTAATTAGTAATAAATGTTTACCTTAAAATGATACTTGAGAGTGACAAGGAACGGGAAGTTGATGGCATGCAGAATTTTCTTCTCGTTCAGCGTGTGCTCTACCTGCTTCAATTTAACCACTTTCTGCTTATCCAAAATTTTCATGGCATAATATTCTTTGGTGGCTTTGTGCTGGACGAGCATTACTCTCCCGAAAGAGCCTGTTCCCAAGGTTTTCAAACGGTCAAAATCATCCAGGCATGATGTGCTCTGAAAAAGTAATGAAAACAGATGTGCCTCTTGTACTCCAGGACCTCACTAAATTTTAATTAAGCAAAGGAACTCTCCGCATTTCTCCTCGGCAAAAAAAAGGTTACGCAACATTTCACACTTACCGGCGACGGATTTCGCCACTTCTCCTCAAACTCTTCCTTCGCCTTTTCCAACCACTCCCGCACTGTAAAAATAATAAAAACTGATTAGCCGCTCTCTGGACGACACAAATCCTGGAAACATATTCTAACACTACTAGCTACAGTCTTGGAAACAAAACTATAAACTAAAGTCATAAAAGAACGCTAAAAGTTCTCATATTTGTCTTGAAGGAAAAACCAAAAATAAAACAACTAAATTGCCCATTTACGGTAGTGTGTGTTTGGTGAATATTAATTATTTCACAATGTTTTAGTAGCAGCAAAGAGGTGTGGATTTGTCCAGTCTTGCATTTCGTATATGTACATTAGTTCTTTTAGTTATTGTCAGCATAAACTTGTTTTCTGTAAACAGTTTGTAAGGGGGTGGAAGAAGTAGTAGCAAAGAAGTTCTCAGTTTATAGGTATTAGTAAAATCACTCCTACTAAAATGTCGTCTTTACAAAAAGCGATACTATATGAAAGGGCTTCTCTCCTGATAAGCAAGGGCGTATGTCAGCTCTCATCTCACCATGTCCGGGCAGCTGACACTAATTGTATCCTAGGACTTTCATAAACTTACTCACACAAGGAGACTCACTAACTCTCAACCTTAATAAGAGTAAAAGGCAAAAATGCTCATCACCACCACACCCGAAAAAATCAGAGTGTAGTGTGCATACTTTTTTATAAATTATTTTCTGGACAGATCAGCCCTACAAAAAATATATATTTTTTTATCATCTGAAGCAAGAAAAAGTTATTTTAAGAGAGCACACCTCCGTCGACAGCCTCCTCCGTCATTTTCTGAGACTGTCATCCGTGAAAAGATTTATTCAATTATCCAAAAAGACTACTATCCTTCCAGTCACATCATTTTTCCAAGCGCACAAACACCAGTACACCAATGCCCTGGTGCTGTGTTGGTGATTGGAAGCACTTAGAAACGTATCGGCCAAAGGGAATGCACTAAAGTGCTTCTTTTCAGCAAGCTCTTCTCCTAAATGCCACTTTTACCAAAAGGATTGATACAATGACGACCCAATGATGCACATCAATAATCAGTCACTTTCTGGACTTCCATTCCCATTTATTTCATTTTGGTCTACACAAGCTCTCACTTAAGCTTCACAACTTGGAAACTTGAGCTGTCAGAGCGCAAAAAAAAACTTCAAACAATTCACATTTTCTTCCCTTCAGTAAAATTTTCCACTACACAACAATTCAATAGGGCTCAATCTCCCCAATAAAAAAATCATTTTGCCACTTTAACGCTCTCTCACAAGACAACCTTCTAAAAAGACGCTGCAAAATCTCTGACAGGGATCTCCGCACTTTTCTTTGGGATTAAACTTGTGAAAAAAAATTCTCCGCAGACTTTACAAACTTTTCCCCAAGATCGCAAAGTGTGCACTGAACAGAAATGTACTTTCGAACGACAGCTACTAGAGCACACTCCTAAATTATTCTTTTTAGATTTTTTTTTCGTCCGCTGCAGTTTAATTAAAGACTGGTAAATTGAGAGTGGAGAGATGAGAGAGTAGTCTGAATAGTGTAGCTAATCCCATCTTTTTCCTTTTCATGAATCATAAATGATGAAAAGAGAAAAAAAACGGACACGAAACTAGCGACGACGAAATTATATACATTTTTGTCATGTGAAATAAAATGAACCTCTTCTCTCCCTTTCTTTCTCCCTGGCGTCGCACACACTTCCACCACACTTCATGGAAACAGTTCTCTTTCTCACTAAGATTGAAGAATTATCTTTGCTTGAGGGGGCTAAAGAATCCCTCTTCATTCACTCAAGTTCCTCTTGAGGAAATAAACGGCAGGGAGAGAGAAAGACAGAACGGAGAGAATGGAATACGGATACAAAAAAAAAATTGGACACATTTTTTTTCTATCTCTTTAAAACAAAAAGGAAACACTTTTCTAGAAAACGCTAAAATTATACGTCCGTCTCGCCAGAGCTAGGGCATAACAAGATTTCCTGAGTCTTTCTTTCTCTTTAGTAAAAATAAGAATGATCCTGATCATCAGACATATAAACAAGATAATATCTATATAAAATATGCTCTTTTTTTACTTTAAGCATCTTTAAGAGAGAAAAAAACTTCTCTCTCTCTTTCTATTTCTCTGCAAATTTTGCACGTTGGAATTGGAAAAGACACAAAAATAAATGTTGCATGTATAGCTCCTACACGATATATATACCCATGTAGCCACTCATTTCCTCCTTCTCTTCCTCTCTTTTTCCTCCAAATTTCCATTTCTTATTCTCCCTCTAAATGAAAAAAATATATAAGTTTAGAGTGAAAAAAAAGAATAAGAGAAAAAAATGAATGCAATCTGTTCTTTTGACTGGATTTTTAGTATTTGCATCATCACTTCGTTCTCAACTCGGTGATAGAGAGAAGGAAACGGAGAGAGGAGTTCAAAAGCGTATCTTTGGAGTGCTCGTGGTGCTCCAACTCAAGAACTGTTTTGAAATTGTTTAAGTGAACAGATGTAATAAAACAACATGCATATTTTTCTCAGGCTCGACAGCTCCAATATAAATAATAAAATGTATGTATACACACACACACCCGCCACATGTACAAAAACGATGAAAAAAGTGAAGCCAGTTTTTGAAGATTTGAATGAGGACCAAAAATTGATGATATTTAGCTTCAGAAAAAAAAACTGCCGTAATAATTTTCATGAATACAAGCACGTTAGAAAATAATATCAAGGCAGTGCAAAAATTATATATACACGCACTGTATACAAAATACAGAGTGGCGAGGTCAGAAACATTTTTTTTATATTTAATATACATGTTATGCACACTCCAAGTACAAAAAAATACGCAGAGGTAGCGGGGAAAGGACCTGCTGCATATATTTTTTTATTCCTTTTTTCCAAAAAATATATCATTTTTTTCACAAATCTATGTGTAGGATGCTGAGTAGCTGTGTCATCCTCCAAGTAGTGGAGTGGAGTAGTATCATCATAATAATCTTCCCCACTTTAGTAATCTTTTTTTATTGATAATGACATTCCTTTGGAGCGAAAAGAGAATTCCTCTCTAAATTCCCTGTCTCGAATGCGTCTACCGTAGAACGTAACGGACCATAGAATATGAATGGCTTTGATGGAAAAGCACGTTTGATAGAGATATGACAGTAAAAAATTTCAAATCTTTGGAGTAGTGTTCAGTAAATACCACTCTAAAAACTAGAGTTTAGCTCTGAAATGTAGCAAAAAAAGTAGTTTGCTGACTTCAGCACAGATAATCAATCTCATCAGCGGGGAAAGAGGAGAAAAAAAGAGAAAGACACAAACCTCTTGTGCTTTGCTGATGTACATAACTAAAAAAAACTGGGAGATAAAGGAAAGCCAGCGTTTTTTTGGAGGCTTATATAAGTTGCCAAACAATTTCACTTAAGAAATATTAATATATCGTTGGTCGTTGGCGATGACGAGGGGATGATGCTGAGTGAGCAATTTTTACTTTTTCTCTTGTGATGCACGTGAAAATGAAGAGAAAACCCTAAAGGGAGAGAGATCACCAGAGAGCTAGACTTTGTCTTTTATTCGACTCAATCTGAAAATGAAAAAAAAAATCGTTGTAGTTGTCACATCCCTTCTCCACAATACCCCTTATCGTTAGTTGCTATCAGGCAAGTCTACAGTGAAGGTGAAATAAAAAAAGGAGTATTAAAGGAAGCTAAGTCCTTTTTTCACTGAACTTGGATTTAAGCTGAGATAAACGCTATAAACAGCAGTTCAAAAATGCGGCATAAAGATCATCATCGCAGCCTAAATAGATGATATTAGATAATTTTTTTTCTTTTTGCATTATTTTTTTTTGAATAGGATCGCAATTTTAAGCTGTAATATGAGGATGAGGATGAAAAGCATATAAAAAAGTGGGTAATGGAGGGAAATAAAGAAAATGAGAAAATATGAGGGAGGGAGGATAGGGAAGATCGGGGAAAGAAAGAAAATCCGTTAAATGTCACGTACACGGTGTAGTGTGTAGGCATGTCGTTCTTAAACGAAGAAGTGCTCGTTTTTTACGTGAGTACGTGCAGAAAAATGCCGTTCCTGTGTAGCACTTGTACCGTGAAGGAAGATTCCGTCGTGTCATGTTTTAAAGTAGGGTGCAAACAAAGTACGGAAATATAAAGACGCGTAATTTTCTTCATCTTGTCAGTTCCAAAGAGCTGCTTTCCTTTCATTTCTCCCTTTCTATTGAGCATCCCTCATTATTACATTGTAAACACCCAAGTCCCTCATTATTATCCTTTTGCATATTTTTCTGCACTAATACACGACGTTAATGATGATATCTTTTGTGACGGCAATTCAATACAAAATAAGCCTTCATTATTCCCCGAAATAACCCGGCATTAGCTTTTAGCTAAGAAAAAAAGTTCTTTTTAAAAATTGCAGAGAAAAAAATCAATTTCCGTCGCAGTCCTCACTAGTTAAAATGCTGCTGCTGCTTGGTATACCCTCCTCTATTCCAGTAGATAATGCGATCCTTCTCATCGGTGAATGACGGCAACTTGCCAGCAGCAGACAGTTGCGGATATTGTGTCATTTATTCAATATCCTTTTTTCTCCTTTCTCTCCCTTTCTCCCTTCACTCCCTTCTCTTTCCAACCATATTCCAAAAAACAACTTTTTCCAACTTTGTTATGGCAATAATTCGCGGAAAATAAAATCTCAATAGGCGAGAAAGGATAAAGCAGCATCATCACATGATGATGATATGACATGTTGGAGGCATATCACCATAAAAAATATAACATGACACGTATCGAATTATATGCTCGCAAAAACAGAGTTTTTCTGCATGTGAACAAGATCATTCATTGATGGGGAGTGTTCTTGTTATTTCCCAGTGGAGATCAAACAGAGAAGAGTGAGCAGGGCGAAAGAGACGGAGACACACTCAAACTATTTCTTTTTACTGTTATTGCTACAATTACGCGTTTCCTTATTTTCCCTTTCACTCGAGAGTAAAATGCCATTTTCCAACTGGAATGTGTGCAAAAAAAGAAGCATCACACTAGCCAAAAGGACACAGGCTGAGTGAGTGAAAGCGGAGCGAAAGGAATGGGAAATCAATTAAAACCCAAATACTGTTTGAGCCATGCTGCAGTAATGACCCAATGTACACAACTGCACACATGGAGTCATCGTGCCGTAGTAGTATTACTCAGCCGAGAAATGAAATGTCAAAAGAGGAAAAAACATTGTGAATTGTGATCATTATCAATCCAGAGAGGAAGCACACCAGCCGAGCTTCGGTTTTATTTTAGCTTTTTGTGCTACTATCAACCAGTTTTTGTTCCCCCTTTTGCACTCTTCATTGGGAATCCTACCCGATTTTTTATCCCATTTAACTAGCTCATGCATCATTCATCACATCCTGCGCTTCCTCTACGGGAAACCTAACCACAGTGCTCACCAAAAACAACTCTAATTGTTTCCTCCACAGCTTTTTCCTGGAACGAATATAATAGTATATAACGGTCAACTTTAGTTTGCAACTCCGTTTCCCTACGACTACATACCTTTCCAACTCCTCATCCCATGCACTCTGCCTATGGACCACTTTACGGATCCAACTTTTTTTTAAAGGATAGCTATAGTTTTCCCACTTGGGGAGTGGAACCATAATTGTCATTACGTAAAGTACACTAGACACCGCTCCTTTCTAAGGATTCCGATAGAGGCTCATCATCGCTAGTGCTTATGAAAGCCACGACAAGACAATGCATGGAGCATGGTCAGACTTCGAGACTATTGACTCAAGACTCAGTCTCTAGTACAGATATTGATGGGAGGATACTAGAATGTTGCTAAGATAAAGAAAAAATAGTCAGCAACAACAACAAGGGCAAAACCATGATAATTATTTGAAGCACAGAGCTTTCTTCCCCTATTTACTTTACATAGGAATCCTTCCTCCAAAAAAAGACAAAGGACAAGATAGCTTCATTACCCATCCATCTCCTCTCTCCACTTACTTGACTTACAAACTGTGTAGCAAGGGAAAAGGGCTTAAAGCAACATAAAAAAGAAACTTTGAGAGAAAGCAGATAAAAAAAGATGGGGAGAGAGAAAGGAGAACACACCAACGACAAAAAATAGCCCCTTTCTTCCTTCCCTTCTTCTTCATCATCCCATCGATTCCCTCACTCACTCCAACAAAAAAAAGTCAGGTATAAGGACACCACACACTACTCCTTTCCACTCAAACCCTTCCCCCAAAAAACACTACTCGTCCTTAAGAAATGTATGTACAAATGTACATAGCTGGCGTGAGGAAGTACCTTACCACCACTCTTTCCTGTATTTTTTGTCTACGTCAATGATGCAAGTTGATTATACATATAATATAAAAATAGACACATTTTTTGGCTCCTATTATTACGCCAGTTTACCTGTTCTCTATTATCATTTTTTTTACTTTGTATGACGGCATTTCCCTCCGTTTTACATTTACATGAGGAAATATCAAACCAGAAAGACAGATCGAAACTTTAGTTCTTTCTTCTTTTCTATGAGTTTCAGTTCCTCCATATCACTCCCATCATTTTTTTGGCTGACAGTTTCCTTCAGTTTCTGCTATGATATGGAAGCTATCAAAGGACAAAAGGGTGGAAAAGATGATGAGCAGATAAAGTTTCACTACTTTTTACCCTTTTCTCCCTTGTTTTGTCAATCGGCCTTCTTCCATATCATCTCCCACTTTTTCGTATCGCTCTGCCTCTAAATGCCTGTAAACTTAGGCGCTAAAGTTCCTCTCCAAAGGAAAAGCAAAGCTCGACTAATGAACCAAGTTCAGAGTAATAGCGTGAACAATGGAGCTATAAATAAGTTTTAAAAATAGCCTCTGATTTCAAGACATCTCTCCACTGCAAAATGAAATATAAAAGACTCGCTCTCAAATTCTGCACATTTTCCACCTCTCCTGAAATTCTCAGCAGCCTTAGGTGTGGCAAAAACCCATGCCCAATCCTATATATCCCATCAAAAAAATTCGTGCCTTATTTTGAGTTATTTGATGTATAACAAAGTAAGACAACATGATATCGCCTCTTGGGATGCTGGTAAAAAACGGGCAACCTTTCAAACTGGATGTGTCGTGCCTTGTCCTTAAGCGCATCCATCATTCTGTGATGACTACACACCATATCATTACTAAATTTTTTTTACCTTCAGCTCAAGCTTCAGTATTTTATGAAGATTCCAAAAAATAATGTAAAAAATTGTTGCTATATCAAGTTAGACAACTTTTTTTTTCGGAAATCCTTCGGGGGTATATTATTTTTCCTCCAGGTGAGTAAACTGTTGTTAGATGAAGTAAGGATAAGTAAAGAGCCGGAGCCACACGTAACTCGTGTACTTTTGGCGACTATTAATACCTTACGTTTGGAATCCCTCCTCTCCACGACTCAATATCACATCAGGTACAGACGCACGAGAGGGGGAAAAAGAGAGCGGGAGAGAGAGAGAGAAAACGTAAATGGAATGAGTGTATATGCCTTCTAGTCAGTCTGCAAGAGACAAGAAGGTAATAAAATGGAAAATTCCTGGGAAGCATGAGGCCGATGATGGCGATGATGATGGCGGTGGTGGTGATGAAATGAAGGAAACAGCGACTCGAGTTTCTTCTCTCCTGAAAATTAAACAATCTTCAACAACGACTAGCATTCACCACAGAAAGGGAGAAACCAAATCTAGAGGAACCACCTCCCACTACCTACTCTTGAGCAGTCATTAGCTGATACGTAGGTATAAGCCATCACCATCAGATGAACTAAGGCAAAAAAACAGGGCAAAAAAATTATATTTCTTTTTGGGCGTCTAATCACCTGTCATGATTCCCCTCCGTGTAAAAGTTGCTCCAAAGGCTTCGCCCTCCTCTTTTAAAATTAATAACATGACATTGCCATATGAAAAACGTTGCAAAAAAAATCCGGTCCCGAATTTAGCCGCACGTGTATTTGCATTTCCTTGCTGAAATTGTATGAATAGCTGTACGCCATTAGGAAAATATTAGGTTTATTATAATTGCAGAAATTGCCATTGGACAAGAGAGGACGGTCAACGGTTCCAAGTATGAGTTCCTTCGTTGAAAGCTACCCTTTAGGCGTTCCAGAAAATCTCTAAATTCAAGAGAAAAAGCTTTTCTCTAACCCTTTGTGCGCTTCATTGACTAGAGTGGATAGTTTTTACAGTGTTCTTAAATTCCGCCATTTGATGGGGTGTGCAAGCAGAAGGGAAGCTTTTCTCTAGTTTGACATGGCAGCTCAACAAGCCTGAGAGAGAAAGCGAGAGAGAGAAAAGGAGAAGGGAAAAAGGGATGCCTTCTGTTTGAACATCCGAGCCGTCATCATCATTACCATCTGAGGGACAACATTTACATAAAACTATGGGGAAAATATCCTTTCTAGAGTCGTTTTTTTGTACATTTCAAAAGAGATGGAGAAGTTCACACGCTATGCAAATTACACGTTATAAAAGCACGCATTCTTCTTGACTTTTCTCCTGGAATTTCGGACTGACTGAGACATACACAGGTCCATGCATGTACATTAACGCCGAATTTACATGTAGCTCTCTCCCTAAAGCGAGAACTAAAGGAAGCAAACATTTTTTTAATATATTTTCTCTCCCTTTCCTTCTCCCATTTCTCCGCCTGGAGCAAAGCAAGGAGAAAGTTGCAAGGAGAAAGTACACAGCTGCTTTCTCCAAAAATGTGTAGATCAATGTGATGGCACTTTTGATGAATCCTGTTATGTCTTCGTATTTGCTCTCCCTAAAGTGTTATTTCAGAAGAAGTTTGTGTGTAGCTTCCCTTCCAGTCGAAAAAAAGCTCACTTCCAGACTTATGAATTTTAGCCACTAGCGTAAAAAAGAAGAAGGGCAAAGTGTGCACACCATTTTCACCATTTTTTTTATACTTCCGAAGCCTTTCAACTGAGAACAAAAAGAAGGGCATACGTATTTTCAGATTTCAGCAGAATTCCCATTTCCAAAAAAGGGAAAAAATATCCGAGTTGGCTCATATTCCATGAAAAAAAGTAGTACAGCACTGAAGTACGCAACTCCGCCTCGTGTACAATACTTTTTCCGCTATTTTCAAGCATATGAACGTCACCAATTAAAATACTTCTAGAGCATTTTTATTTCCACTGTGAACAGAATAAATATGCGCTCGGGCTCGATTCTATTTTAGAAAATAAAAATCAATGAGAGGAGGACGACGGAAGGGGAAAAAAGTGGAGAGCATTTAGTAAGCTTCCATCCCAAAAAACCAACTCGCATTTCAATTTGCAATATTTACCTTTGGAGATTATGCTGTCTACTTGTCTAGTATTAGGTTTTGCCTATGGATATGACTGACAGCTCATGAAGAATACATAAAAGACCACAACCACATCAAAGGTTAGTATCAATTCCGTAATAAATTATTTTCCCCTTGTTATGATAATTTTTCCATGGCGTACATGAAGCCCAGAGAAAACAAAAATATTTCTTTGTCATGGCAAGGAAAAAGAAGGAATTCAGTACCAGCAGAGAGGGAAGATTTCTCTGCAAAAGGATTCCTAAAACTTTGACTTAGCATCAAAAGGGGAGGAAAGGAACGAAAGTTATAATCTTCTTTGATACTATTTTTGAGAAATAAAAAGCACATATAAGAAATGAGAAATTCCAAGACAGACTACATCCTTTCATAGTCATTCACGGACTATACAATCAGCTGTATTGAGATCAAAAAGGAAATTAGGGAGAAGTGAAAGCCCCTCCTAATCTTTATTTCTTGGAGGATGCCTTAAAAACGGAATGTACCAGGAGAAAGAGAAAAAGGGTGTGTGTGCTACTCACGTACTATTTCCGTTTCGTGTCTTTGGTTAGTTAACCTTTTTTAAATCAATATCTTTTCTGAAGAAGAAAAAAAACTACATATAAATCTCAAAGAGAAGAGGTCCGTCTACACAGCCTACGTTTTATTTTATCCTGCCCATGCTCTGAGCAAAACTGGAGAGTTGATGAAGTCTTTAAATTTAATTTTCTTGTCTTTAAAAAAAGACTTTCAAGTAGGAAAAGCCTTTTCTCCTCTTCTTCCATCCGCTTCAAATAGAAAAGGACTTATGAATAGTTCTTACGTTTTTATAAGTACATTGAGTTGCGTACATTTTTCAGAATCGCATATGAAAAAATGGATGAACTTAATGATGCCTTCCATTTTTTAGTAAACCAGCTAAAACTTTTTCTATATGGCTACAAAACTACTCTGTTTTTGCTATCTCTGTGAATTAAAAGCTACTAACTACTCTTACTTACACCGCTCCGTTCTACAACCAGGCTCATAGCCACAAAACTAAACATTCAGCAGAGTTACAGAACATCTTGAAAAATTGAAAACATCCAACATTTTCATTACCAGCAACATTTACACTACTACTGCACTAATACATACATTTATTAGCACTGTGACGCTGCACCACTTTTCATGCTACTTTTTTTGTTACTACAACACAAGCTGAGCAAATACTTTGAGTTTTCCAACAAAAAAGTAATAATCTACACAGATACTTGTTTTACTGAAAGGTACGTGAAAGCAAAAAAAAACTTTAGTCAACAAGTTCAAACAAATAGTTTCAAACAACAATAATAATCTGACAGCAAACTTTCCTTTTGGAAAATAATAATGGGCCGAAATTAGTCAATAAAAAATGTAAATGATTACCTATTTTGTAAAATAAATTAAAGAACTGAATAAAAGAAAGAGAACAAAATCACAAATAAAAGTTAATAGTAAAACTCTTGTTAAAAACTTCCGTTTTTAGTGAAGTAAGTACATATAGTAGTAGTGGCTAGTTATATTTTGAAACTGTATTTTAGCAGCAGCAGCAGCATCAGCTAGAGAAATAATATTAAACTAAAAATGAAACTACCAATGAGAAAACCTATTCATTTTCAGATATGAACTTTTAGCTATTTTCTTTTAGCGACACTTGCTATTTCCCCCATGGAAACCGTAAATATATTTTGTCCTGCATATTATTACCTAGCACGGAGGAGAGTAAAAGTAAATAGTTAAAAAAAATGTGTTTTATCGTGGACACTAAAGACACTATAGTCATATCTGATATTGTCTACATTTATATATATTTTTGGCTACGCACTGATGAGACTACACTAATATTGGTGTGAGTTATGTAGCATCTGAACTTTGAGTATTGATCCACTTTTTTCTTTCTCCTACGTCTAATACACGCTATATGAATGATGGACGATGGTTTCTGTGAAGAACTCATTCGCTTTTACTCTGGTATATTATTGCATCAAATTTTACTCTGGAAATCGTTCTGTTTACTTAGGCTATAGTCGTAAGTCAACAGGGTGGATATGGGAATCCACCCATTTAATCATCGACAGGGGATGGTCACTCTACCGAATATAGTTTTCCGCAAGTGAATACTGCGTTTTTTTGTCGCCGTTGTCGGTGCGTGTAGTAAGACAGTCCAAGTAGTGTAAAGAGAGAAACAGCAGCCTACATTTTATATATATTTTTTACTTTGTCACAGCTTATTTGGGAAATGTGATGGGTAGAAGAGCTGAAGCTTTCTCTCAGTACAATAGAAATAAGAGCATTTGCAATTTGTGCAGAACGTATACCACGTATCTCTCTTGTGACCACCACCATCTACTACAGCAAAAAAAAATCCCTTGGGTGAAGCGTGTATGTATTTCCGATACTATAAAAGCCAACGTTCATTATTTCGTTTCGACATATATGAGAACAGAAAATCCCAAAATACCCAGATACGCTCGTTATATTAGTGACTTGTTTTTTTTGTAAATGTGTAAAAAAGCAGGTTTCAAATTGTGAGTTACTATAGACTGTGAGTTAATAAACCCTTGTTATTTTTTGAGTGGAAAAATTGCACAAAATTAGTAAGAATTCTCAGTGATTTTTTCAATTAAAATTTTCAAAAAAAAATATATCAAGTACGGCTTGTACTTATTGCACAGTAGCATTGTAGTGCTCTTGAACAAAAAATAATCAACATGAGTGACGTACTGATACAAGTGGAACAACTACATATCTGATTAATTATATTAATTGACTTTGCTTCTTCCACAACATCAAACTAATTATAAGACTGAAAACTGTGTAGTTTCATATCCTTTGCTCTAGTCTTGAGGGAATATTATAACGGTAGGAAACAGTTTCGAGAAAATAAATGTACAAAAAAAAGGAATCGTAGTCATGAAAAAAAGACTTATTCACATAACAGCATACTTATCCTACAAGATACTATATTTATATTCTATAAAATATTATATAAAGAGAAAAAGAATGAGCTGCTGCGACAGCCAAAATTGTACTAACCAAAATTGTCTGGAGAACGCTGCACAGACTCGACTTTTTTTGAGCATAGACAGGAAGAATAAACAAAAAAACAAAGAAAATAAATAAATAACTTGTCAGATCATTTCCTGTTTTATTTTCTTCATTTTTTTCTTCCCCTTTTGCCCACTTCAATTAGTGAAATTCCCGGAGAAACTCAATAAGTTTCTTTCCCCTCGAATAAAAAACTGAAAATTAAATTAGCCGAAAAATCTTCCATTGACGTCATTATATGAAGTCCTCTAAAAGAAAATTGCCACCGAACTTTGTAAAATAAAATAAAATAAATCGATATAGAATGTACCAAATCTAATTTTTTGAAATGAAATTTTTCTTGCAAAGGAAACTCAGTTGATGAATAAAAAGGACACGTATCGCAAAATAAAAGGAACAGTAAGAAGAATTCACTTGAAGGAAAACACTAAAAAAACTAGTACACGTAATTCTCATGGAAAATGTAGACATAGCTGATATACAAATAATGAATATAATGCATTCATGTTTACAAGTACACATAAACAGTATGACAATTAGATAAAACACAGATTACAGAAAAAAATTTACTGAAAATAAAAATGTATGCAAAAGGAAATCCAAAAGTAATACACAATTATTTTATATATATATATAGAATGTACAACAATGATCTAAAAACGACAGAGTAAATGCACAATGAATATAATACATATATAATTATTATGCATTTTACGACTACACAACATTAGACAGAGATATGGCTTTATTGATTTTTGCTCATAATATGAAAGGCTTCCAGTAGTTATGCTAAAAAAGATTTCCGTCTCAAGCCTTTCGGTATTATAATCACTAGAGAAGAATAAATTGGCTTATTATTTCGTACTCGTTTTTTGGAAAAGGGAAAGCATTTTCTGCGCTCAAAGAAACCGAGAGTGGATGAAATACGCGAGAATTATTATTACCAGGAAAATGTGGGCAAGGGGAATAATTAAGAGGGACGTCATTTAAAAATTTTCCCCTTTGAGTGCGCAGATGGCGAATGGCGTCTCTCGATGCTTGTGTAGGCTAAAAACAAAAGCTACTAACCGTAAAATGAGAGGAAGGTTTTTGGGAGAGGAATCGACAATGGAGATTTTGATTAGAAACCGACAGCACACAACAGTCCTCAAAGCTTCAGTCAACCAGTTTACAATAATCTATTAGACTTCACACTGAGAAACGGGGAATTGAGGCCACTGAAATCTGTCATTTGCAGTGGGGCCAGTAGAGTGTTCCAGCGAAAAGGGTATTGTTCTATTTTCCTCCATGTTTACTTTGATGATGAGGAAGGACGGAGAGCTTGAATTGAGGGGGAATTGATTTTGCTCGTTCATTTTGTTTACATGTGGAAAATATGCATACAAAAATAAATTTTTATCTAAGCTACGTTACGTTTTCTCCATCCCCTCCACTACTAGTGCTACTCTTGTCCCTTTCCAGTTGGAAAATCCCACTGCTGCCGGGACACTACATGGATCTCGAGTATTTGTTCAAGTTGGCAGTTTTTTTAGATTTTCGATTAAATATAGAATACAGAATTCCATCAACGTCACCATCATCACTTCACCATTCCGTTCGAGAGAAGTGCTGTGACTAAGCATATTTCCTACCACACATGCCTTGCCCTATTGCGTCCTTCCATACAAACATTACTCAAGTGATTAGTCGACCATATTCCTATGAGAATCGACCACCTGAACTTGCCCACTACAACTCGCCACAATTTATCGCAAAATTTATTTAGTTTATACTCTGCCTATGGTATGCCATGCAATAATAGACTACTTTTCAGTTTCGTTTTAACACCACCTAATTTATAATTTACTTGCTAGCCTTCTTACGTTTTTTCTGTTGTTTATCCTTTAACATCTGGCTGAAGCTGAGAGTTTCAGCAAAAAACAGTCCACTTAACTCTGATTAAACTAGAAAAACTGCTACAAAATTTTGCGCTTTATACTCTACTCCAGATAATTGTTGATAACTCCCTTCCACTTCCACTAGTTTACCACACTTACTGCGAAATCTCCAATAGTAAAATGAGAGACTGCTGTCATTTCCAAAAAAAAATATATTTTTTAACAGCCAAATTTACAGTACGCACTTTTTTACTACATCAAATTCCTTCAGAGAGTAGGGAAAAAATCTTTATTTGGTCTACCATATGACAAGAACACTGCAATATTATGATTCCAGTTTATAAAGTCGTCTATAGGCTGGCGATGACACGTTTAAGAAAACAAGTAAAAAAGGACTGCTCCTATTGACATTTGAGAAGCAAAATGAAGTGTAGTTTTCTTGAGGAACAACATCAACAACAGATTATCTCAATCTTATCCGTGTTACAGTCACTCACAAGCCTAAACATTCATGTCTCAATTTACATTTTTATGACTTTTTTTTCCTCTACTCACGGCACATTCAACATTTATCACTGGTGTACTCAACTACTGTATATATGTCGTCTAACAAGAACGACAATTCAATCCGTACACCAAAATCGAGTATCTCTTTGCAATATATATTTTTTTACCTTTTGTTTAATTGGATCCAGTTCTTTATTGTCCCAATCCACATCTACAATCACTTCTCTACACATTTCACACGTAATTGCATTTTTATTGCTTTATTTTTAACCACCAACCACCGGCCATAATAAACAGAGAGGGCTTCTGTGTTTTTCGTGCTTCGGTGCTTACTACAATACCGAGTGGAGATAGGTGGAGAGACAGTTTTGCTTATTGTCATCCCCCTAACATCCGCCATCATGTAAGCAAGTTGGAAAAATGGAATGCTTTAATTAAATTAAATTTTATTCTTAAAACATTAAAAAACGAATAATTTTTTTTAGTCTGACGGCCACTCTCAATTCTCAAGATCTCGTGGTGACGCAAGATCATGTAGGTGTTTAATTCCTTCAAGCCTCTCCACCTCAACCGGTGGTAAGAAGAAGAAGCATAAATATGGTGGATACTATATGGCCTGTGGCTCCTTTTCGCAGGTGCAATTTCAGTCCACACACAGACAAATTTCGATCTTGCACTCTTATAGAAAGTTTAAGGAACCAGCTATATAAGCATTATCGTACCGTTGGTGGCTGTTGGTGGGATGAGAATGGTGGGGAGCACGCACCACCAATACCAAATATGAGAAAATAAAATTTAGCAATCGTATTGAGATATTGAGAAAGAGATATAGAAATAGGATTTTTTTTACACTATTCAATTCAAACAATGAGCCTCATCCTCATCATTGCTGTTTCTTGTTTGCTTCGTTTTTTTGGCGTTGGTTAGCCTGGCACTTCTTTTCAAGCTGTGGCGACTAGCTCTCATTCCTATTTTGCCGCTAATCATCTTCATAACTATCAGGAGGATCAGAGATCACAAGCAAATATAACATGATGTGATGATAATAATCGTAATAGTTCTCGTAATAATAATAATAATCATAAAAATCGAGGAGAAAGAAAACTGCAGGCAGTATCATATATGTATGTGTGGTGAAGTGGAATGCGCAACATTTTTTTTTTCATCTCCCTCCTCCACGTTAGCCCTTCTACCTCAGACTTTGAGAATTGGATCATTCCGCTTTTTACAATCCTTTGTAGCACAGGAGATTTCTCTGTGGAAATCTTCCCTATAAATAATTCGCTACATTAAAGGAATGCACATGAATGAAAGGTGACGTTTTGTGAACAGGTGCACCACCAACAAAAAGTACATTACGTGGGCGGAAAAGTTGTAAAGTGGACTATGGGAGAGATGTATATGCGAGAGAAAAAAAATAGTTATATGAACGCTTTACAAAGTGCACTTTACTGAACAAGGAGCGAACAAAATTCGGAAAACTTTTTTTTGTGTGCGCACTGTGGCAAAAATGTGTGATGGAAGGACTATCTGAATGGCCGTTGTTGTTGCTATTTCTTGGATAACTGTCACTCTGCTCCTTTTCTTTCCTGTCCACCTCCTAAAAAAAGTCCATTCATTTCCCTATAAAACTTCTCGCATTAATCTCGCGCCTGAATAGAGAGAGGCATGTTACTCTCATGCTATTTTTAATAGATCTATTAAAATTAAGCTCCATTCAGCCACCAATATCATGGCACTTTAATGATCCTCCCAAGAGTACAATGGTTTCAGGTGAAAGGGAAATACCTTTTTATTGTCATTATAATATCAATATCATTCTCAGAATGAGGTGGACGTCCACATTGCGTTGGACAAGAGCTAGCAAGTTGAACGTTTCATTTTTTATTGTCCTATCATGCAAGGCTACACAAAAAAAATTATTGTATGCTCTTCTCATGATCGCGATATTCAAATGGTAAATAAAATACAGGTAAAAACTTGGATGATCATGAGGTTAATGAAATATCCTATGCAAAAATACACACTTTATTCATCTAACACCCACACCACGACAGTTTTTTCTATACTCTGCAATATACTCGTACGCAAGTAAAACTGCTAGCACAGTCACGACGAGAAGGAGCGAAGGTGAATGAAAAACAAATCAAGCAGTAGGAGATCATATCAAAAAATATATTTATATCACCACCTTCCTTCTCCCTAGCACTACCAAACAGCCATGAACGAAAACCAACAAAAAAGTTTCCTTTTTTCCAAATTCAAAAGCCAAACTAGTAATAAATTTAAAGGTTTTGTATAAATAATATTTTCAGTGATTTTACGATTATTGTCAAATCATGTTGTTACACTTTTTCTATGGGCTAATCATGGCAGAGTTTGATGTGAGCAGAGAGCTCCAAGTGTAGGCAGAAAAGTGGAATATACTCCTCAAGTACGAAATGGATTGACAAGCTTCATCTAAAATACCTGCATTCTATTTTCCATTTTTCTTCTCCCATCTACCCTGCCTGCACTTTGCAGCATTAAGGTTGTTGTGGGTTTTGTCCTACTTCATCAGCAAATTGAAGTGATTTGACAATCTCTGACAAAATACAAATAAAAATGTAGACATGCTGCCGACTACTCACTCCCAGTAAGAGCTTTATGCCTTCATGCTACTTCTCCTCTCTTTTAGCTATTCAATTATGCCTTCATACTCGCTCTCCTCTTTATTCAATTATACTCCCTGTAATGTGAGAGGATAAATAAATCAATAGTATGTCTTGCAAGTAGAAAACGCTACACGCGTGTAGAAATATCTGCACATAGCCATACTACTACTACTACTGCTACAACGGCTCAACTCGAACGGCCGCAGACATCAGGGCTTAAACGCGATGCTAGGGAGATAGTGAACAGAAGAGCGACCACAGAGATTTGTGTTTAGAGAGTGTTCCCTCCACCTGTAAAAAAATATTGGAGCTTCTCTCTTCTCTCATACTATTATACTCCGAATTAGATAGCGGG
>JAHZND010001192.1:0-14462 GCA_027744115.1 Acrocyrtus sp. NNG-2020
TACAACTTTACCGTGGATGTATACCATGACAGGGAGCCCTGCACTGGAAAATCTTCGGGAGGTCTAAATTTAAATGCACAATGGAGTAAAGTTAGAAAATAAACGCAATGAATTTATCTATTTTAATAAGCGTTTAGTTGAGTTAATTTATATTCTGCCGGAGCGTACCTGCGGTCTGTATAGATTCAAGTACAAGCAGTCTTCTTCTCTGTCAATACAAAATTTGAAATTCTAATTTTTTTCAGCCAAGTAAATTAAATGCTCTAAATTGCTGCAATTCCTTACCCGTGAATGGTAAGATTGCGCATTATATCAACTTTTAAGCACTGTGGACGTCTCGCAATTGCATCTTGTATTCCATTCCAAGGGCGATTTTTCACAGGATCCTAAAAATTATTTTTCTATAGTATTTTACAGAATCACCAGAAACACAGTTCACAATCGAATACTGATTTTACCCGAAATCGAAGGTCACCAACTGGAGGAAGGGCATAGGGTATCCCCAAAAACGCGTCAATTGGTCTGTTGGTGACAGTCTTCATTGTAAATCCTCTGAGTGCTCCATCCTTTATTTGCACTATAGAACTAGACCCTGGATCAAGGCTATAATTATCCACAATAGATTCGTATGCATGTTGCCTGCCAGTATTTCTAGACCATCCAGTTCCACCACAGTACACATCGGAAACTGACAAGATAACGATTATCACCGCTATCGGTATCGCTGTCTTAACTATAAATCTAGCCATTATATAATCGTTTTTCAGTAAAAACTGGTAACTGAATCCGTATATTTCGACGTACAATAATAACCGAATAAAATGTTCATATCTTGAAATCCAATTCTATTTGGAAGAATGCAAAGCAACTAAAGCATCGCAATGAACTCAATCAATCAAGTTGAATCGACCAGATTCATTTTTTATTTTAATTTCTATTCCAATACGATACACTCCTGGTGCAGCTGTAATTATTAAACAATTTCAATGACGATGTACATCTGAAAGACCTGTATAAGCTTTTAGGTCTCTGCACTCTTATCCATTTTACTAATAATTAAAAGTATAATTTCGTATTTACACATGACCATGACCATGACAATGCAATGAAGCGTTACATAGTACTGTTCGATTTGTTTTGTACTGTACATATTCGACTTCCGTTTTCCCATTCGCAGTCATTAATTATTGCATTCTGCTCACAAGTCACGAAGAGATAGAGAGGGCAAAGGAATTTTTTATAGATATGCTATATTTGCTGCGGTAATCATACTAGCGCTTCTACTCCCATCGTTAAGCTTGACCTCAGCCTCGCCTTCTTTTGCAACTGATGTATTCACATAAAAGATGTTTGATTTTTTAAGTTTCCCATTGTCTTCTCAAGGGTCAACAAGCTTAATTTAATAAAGTGCTAAAATCTGCTAATTGTTGACTAGGCTATAGTTTGTATGAATTTAATTCTGCCAAGGTATGGAAAAGATGCTGGAAAATATTAACATTGCTAAATTGTTTTAGATAAGATCCTAAACCTTAAGATAACACAACATAACTCAGCATTCTGATTTTGCGTTCTATGATATTACATATCCTTTATTACATCATATTGGACCAACAAGGGAATTAACAAATTCAAAGTTCATATGGGTCATTAAACTGTTTTTGTAAATGTAAACAATATATTTGTATTATTGTAGCTTATAGTTAGCTCTCATTAGATTCCCATTCCCTTTCCGGATCCCTGTCATAAAATTCCGAATCCGAGTCATGAAGGCTTATATTTTCGTATGCGTTGTGAACAATCAGTTGCACTTTATTCTGCAGCCGACTCAAAGCATATAGGCTCATCTATTGTAATCGCCGTCAAACAAAAAAATATTTAAATTTGATTATTTAGTTACATCACTGAAATATGCATTATTTTTTATATTGCATTGATTCCAGTACGACTCTTACCTTGTCAAATCCGTAATATGTATAAAACTCTTTTAAGCTATCAATTTTCAGAAAAAAAATTATGTGCAGAGAAATCAGAGAAGATATTTGAAGAAAGGACGCCGATGGTGCTCCAATTCCACATTTTCGAAATTGATCTTTTGTAGCATAATTTGCCTCTTTGTCCTGCAGAATCATTAAAAAGCATCAGCATTTATGCAAATGTTGTTTTATGCATCCAGTCTCTTATGTTCTGCGCCACAGCGCTACTCCTCTCCAGAAACACCTGCCATGAATCCAATTTCAAATTCTATATTGGTCTCCCTAATTTCCAAAATAATTTTTAATCCTTTATTAAATTCCTTTACCAATTTTTCTGAGGGTACAATCCAATGAAGACGGAAAAGAGGCAAGAAGATTGAACTTGCAATTAGCCCGTCTTTGCATCATATACTTAAAGTGATAAACAAAATTTATTATCTATTAATTACTATGATTATCACTGTAGTTTATTCCCCACACATTCCAAGCAAATCGTTCTGTCAACAGTGACATTTAGTAATAATTTACTGCTACAGTTTTACCTAGTTTTTAATTATAATTGCGCTCAGATTCTCACAGGATCTATTTAGCTATACCTAGTTCGCTCATTTAACTTCTTTTTGCTTTCCATTCAAACCAAATGATTTCTTAAAGTTATTAGCATTTTGTAAGATAATTACGCTGTTAAACAGCAGGTTTAACATGGAAACTTTCAGTATTCTGGACAACGTATTTCTGTCGCAGCCTATCATACCCAAATGATCTATGTATTAGGGATACGCAATGTAACGGCCCTTTATAATCTATTTTCAGTTATTACTAGGTAAACTACATTTTCTTGAAAGATTCTCACACTATTTGCTTTGCTGAAGTACAAGAAAAAAATAAGCCAAAAAATACGAATTTGACCTGCGGGGCTGCGGCTAGCCAAACCAATTTTAACATTTTCACACCATCTGTAGTGTAAGGCATATTACCTATACCAAAAAACCTTGTGCGGTCCAAACTCTAATTTCGTTGACTACTGGATTATTTCCCCGAATGGAAAAGCAAGTTGAACATTTTCACAACATGTAATTATCTGAATTCTGAACGTGTAAATGGTAAATGTTCACACAATTATCCCGCCCATGGAAGCATAAAAAATGGTTAACTACAAAAATTTGAATTAGCTGGAGGAATTACCTAGTTTTAGCAACTTTTCGACTTTTCTGAGGATTGACGTTTAAGGAGAACTAGAATCGTTGTGTATAGAATTAAACAAAAATTTGCAAAAGTAAAAAAAAATCTGCAGCCGCATTTTTTTCAAATTCATTCTTAACTCTTTCTATGAGAGCCTAATTATGATAAGCAGGTTATATTTTTTATCTATAGCGTATGCAAACAGCACAAAGCTTGTATTGAACCGAATTAGTAGCAGATTTAATTAGACTTGAATGAAACTCATTTCATTCAACCATTCTTTTTTTTCCATTTGAGGAAGTATGAACATGTACTAAATAGAATAAGCTAAGTGTGTGAACTTGATGTCGTAAGTTGCCTGAGTAGAATGTTGACTGACCAATTTTCTGTGTTTACGTTTAAGTAAAATGCAGTTTTATCTTTGAGTAAAACGAAATTACTTCATTCTTCGTGTCTGTCTACAACAGGAAGAAAAATGAATGAGCTTGTATAGTTTGCTTACACGCTTGTAAATGAATCGCGAAAAAATATCCAAAGGGCATCATGACTTTGGTGGAGCATGTTGCTAAAACTAAGGAACTATTTCTGAATGAGTATTTTTCTCCAATTCAGTTTCTGTAATTCAGTTGCAGAAAAATAACGACTTTACGAAAATGAAAATCTTTAAGAATTTGTTTATGGCTGTGGCAGTGGTCGTAATTTTTGAAAAATGCGACGTTGTAGGTCAAGAAAGGGCTAACAATGAAGGTCCTTCTGGAGGACCCACTTGGCAGTTTAGTGCTCAGCATTGGAAATTACTAGAGCTGAGAAACCTCGCAGTAAGCGGTAAGTACAGGCCACTAATTTTTGTTTGGACTAATTAAATTAACTTGAATCATAAACCTTACTTATTGGTAATCGCTTCGTGTAAAAATAGGTGGCCATAAAAATCCGGACAGTTTAACTACGTACGATCCAGAGATTTGTTACACCGACGAGTGTCTCGATGCAGGTTAGATAATTTGAAAATTTAATATGAAACGTGAGCACACTTTGTCATACGAATACGGCAATGTTTTAGCCAAAGAATACCTAATTTCTACAAACTTCTCGGCAAATCCGTGTGAGCCTGGAAAATGGTTGAATTTTGTATGCAACAGAAGGACCCAGTACCCTATTCTTGACAGATTGAACCAATTTCAGGACCTAATGCTTCGCGCGGAGAGGGATACGATAGGTAAAGTAGACTTCGGCAAGTTTTAAACTAAACTGGTTAATCTGAGGTCAAAATTATAATTTTAATCCAATTTCTACAAAGCGATCATGCAAGCTCCCAATCTAACCGAATCGTCGGCAAGTAAAGCCCAGCTCTACTTTCGTCAGTGCGTCTCATGGTACAGTAAAAATGATCCTGGTAAAATCGATGAAATTGTGAAGCATTTGGGCACTTATGGAGCATGGCCGTTGCTCACTGGAGCTGACAATCCAGGCCCCACTTTTGACTGGAGAAAGTTATATGCAAGCGTACAGAAAGTGTTGCAGAAAGGGGTGAAACCGTATTTATTTGAGATATCCTCAGTGGGGCATAATAGGACGCGTGTCGCTACGGTACAATGCAGATAATCTTACAACTTCAGTATGGCTTTTAAACAAATTTACCGCTAAAGACTTTCAGTATTAAAGACCGGGAATTTTTATTAGCTTTTTGAAGGACAACACGGACTTGGTATAACGAAGGACGAAATAATTGAAATAATCCGTACATTAAGTAAGGGCTCCCGAACTCTGAGCATTACCGACAGTCAGTTGTTGGAAATGGATGACTTCTTTGTGAATCTGAAGCGGGCTCAGTTTGATAAAGCGCGCTCCAAGGCAGTTTCAATTCAGAAAATTCAGGATTTTTACAATTCTCAGGCGGGAGCTCCAAAGGTAAAAATAATTTTAACATTTCTTAAAAACGAGAGTAGGCATATAAAATTATATTTTCTAACAAATCTACATGTATTTTACGAATCTCAATATAATTTTGTATTTCCTCTAGTTTGACTTCACATCATTTCTCGAAAAGATCTACAATGGTACCAACGTTGCTGTGACTCCCAACATGATTGTAGGCACAGACTTGCAAGGCCTCCAAACTTACATTCGTGTTATAGAAGAAGCCAGCCCAAGAGTACTCGCAAATGTTCTCTTTCTCCAGTTAGCTATTGCACTATTGAGCCAAACATCGGACTTGACTAACGACCCCTTTACATTTCCGAGCTTGGTGCAGTACCAAGTCAGCCGAAAATAGTAAGTCCTTCACAAGAAATGTATAAGCTCATCGTCAGTACGCATGTAGTAGTTGGTCAGTCAAAAACTTGAGTTTGTTCATTTTATAGCGACCCAGAAGCAGCGTGTGCAGCTGAAGTACAGAATAAATTTGACTACGCTTTGTCTCACGAGTACGCAAGCCGATTTTACGATGAGGAGAACACACGGGAAGTAAGCTGAAAACATAATTATACCCGTATCAGTTTCATCTCATGCTCATTACAACAACTTTTGTGAATCGTACATGATCCTAACCTGAAAAGAAATTTCCTTGTCAGATAGCAACATCAGACTTTTCTTTATGTCCTTGTGTTTCATCATCGACATATTTTACGGCTTTCTGCTATCTATTTTCCAACCATTTATTGTAATTTTCTCAGTTAATTAGTCTAGCATTTATTTATGAAACAGGTGAAGAAATTATTTGAAGACCTTCAAAAGGGGTACACATGGCTGATAAGACAAACCAGCTGGATTGCTCCTGTAACAAAGACTTTTCTCATTGACAAGGCAAATAGTATCCAGCCATTTATTGCGTATGAGCAGTGGGCCAAGGATAGTGACAGAGTAAATGAAGATAAGACAAACCAGCTGGATTGCTCCTGTAACAAAGACTTTTCTCATTGACAAGGCAAATAGTATCCAGCCATTTATTGCGTATGAGCAGTGGGCCAAGGACAGTGACAGAGTAAATGACTACTATAATAGCGTAAGTCCCCCACTTGGAAATATTTTTTGCTAATAAAATGTTAACCTGCGAAGTTGAAAATGCAATTTACTTTTTTCTCTTTGGAAATTCCATTGACCGAAATGCTTTTATCCACAGTTGAAAATATCTCCGGGTCGCTCTGACTTTATCACCAATTATGTAGCTGGATCTCATTTCGGGCGTTCCAATGAAATGGGACTCCTTCTCAAAGGAAATCCAAACATGTAAAAAAATAATTTGTTGTGTAAAATTGTTTTAAAATTATAAGATTAATTCAGTTAGTAGACCATTTTAAAATTTTCTGTAATAGTTTCAGTTACCCTGCGGGGCACGCTTATGCTGGATCCACTGCTCCTTCATATTCTCCAGAATTCAATCAGATAAGTCAGTTTTTAGTGTCTTTTACTTTCAGTTATTTAAGTAAAACTGGGGTAAAGTGATAAAAATGTGGTCACAATGTTACAGAAATTCCTGCTGGAGCTATTCAAAGGCCGACTTTTTCTCATAAAAACCCTGGGTAAGTACAAGGACACAAATTGCATAAGTGTACCTGTATGGTCAAAAATACAATATCGAAAGTTGTCATAGGTACTCATTTGCCTGTAATTTTCATTCAGTTACATGAACTATGCCGCCTTAGGCTCGTCTATCGCGCAAGAATTAGGACACCAACTAGATTCCATTGGGGTGCACACAGGAAAAGATGGGAAAAAGGGGGAGTACTGGGACTGGCTCAGCTATGAGCTGTATAACAAGTGGAAGCAAATTTTAATCGAAGACTACAACTCAAACGGCTTTCAAGTTGAGGAACCTCGCGGGAATTACGCAACTACTCGCCAAGACCATGCAAAAACAATCGATGAAGACATCGCAGATCTAACAGGGCTGTACATTTCATATTTAGGGTATCAGCAGTACCTGAGAGATCTGAGAAATACATGGAAACAGGAGCCGAAGCTTCCGGGACTCAAAGACTTTTCTCCAGATAAGTTATTCTGGATGAAATATGGAAATGTAATACTACTTTATTACCACTTGCAAAAGTACTTTTCATAATTCATGCGTAAAATTGCTATTCATTACGATTCATTTTGTTAAAAAATAGAGCTGGTGTGAACACGTGCAAACTCTCTTGGTAGATCCAAGAGCGTCCAAGAAAGGACACAACTCTGGAAATGTCCGGGCATCTCTTCCAATTAAAAGATTTAGATACTGGGCACGAGCTTTCAATTGCCCAAATCCAAATATTCGGGATTTCTATTAGTGAAAAAAAAGACCGTGGATTGTTTTCAGCAGTCATTTTCACTTCACGACAGCTTTTTCTGAAACACTCTTATTTTTGTATTCTAAAAAGTAATAGAAACTGACTTTTAGCTAGCAATACAGGCTAAGCTAAAACTCACAACGAGTTTTATTCTCTTCTAAAACCACATGCATTTCTGGCAATGTATTCACTTTTGCAGTCCTCTGCATTTCATTTTTCGAGTAAATAGTATAGCTAACGGACAAAGTGACCTACTACAGTGAACTAAAGTAAGCTTAAAATGTGCAGCATAAAATAAACATTACTGTAAACTACCGAGAGTGTATTTTTTACAAGAATTCCTTTCATGACTTTACAACATTCTGATCCTTCCAGTTTAAGCTTACATTAGTGCACGTGTGTGGTTGTCAGCTACCCGACGCGACCCAGTATTTTCTTTCTTTTCCTTTAATTTCTTTGTGATTTTGTGACGCCGCTCTTTTCATAGCCAAAGTCAAAGCCTACGTGGTCTCTCTCCTTTCCTAAAATAAATTTAATCCTTTGTTAATTGCTCTTACCATCTTACCATTCCTACCACTATTAATGCTGTCCCGTCACAGACGACAGAGTCTTAGCAAGCACTTTCCGAGTATTTTAATCCTCTATCCTTTCTGCCCTAAATTTATTCAGTGCTACCATGTCACAATGTTCTTAGTCTCGGCGGGCATTATTTTTGAATGCTCTAATGCCCATATATGTAAGAAAGAAATAGCTCGAACTCAACTGTTATGTACGAAGTAGACAGTGATGGACTGGATTCATTTTACTCGATTCGAGTTACTGGTTGCACAAACATTCAATCTGACTGTTCCAAAGGTGCAGAAGTTGAAAAACAAAGAGAAAAATTTAGTTACTGAATTAACTGCGTCACAAAGTAAAAATTGAAAATAAGTTATTTAAGTAACCATAAAAGTTAATTGTGAAATACAACTATGGAGCCATGTAAACCTGCTGCTTCTACTTCTCCACAAAATGAAAATGGGGAGGAACTTCTTGGGCAAATGCAAGCTCTAGATCTAGAGCCAACCAGTGTCGGCAAAGTTCATCCACTTCTTGTCGACATTGTAAGTTCGTAAATATTAATTTATTTTGTAATTAATTTATCATAACAATATATGATTGAAATTCCACCAATCGACATTTAAACTAACGAACGATCCTTTTGCAGGTCTTGGATAAGATATTTCGCTACCTGATTAGGTCAACCGATGTAAATGACGTCTGCCACGGAGTGAAAGCTGCGGATCGGCTTCCATTCTCTAAAACTGTTCTCTCATATAGACTGGTCTGCAAGCACTGGAGGGATCGAGTCACTGAAATCATTGCCGTACAGAGGCCACCCGCTACTTTTGGAATTCCACAGTTGGAGTACGTAGGCGGAACACGTCCTACTACTACCGGTCTTCCCGAACTAACGAGATTTGTGAACATTATGAAAAACAGTGCTGCTTTTATAGTAAGACGATACGCTTTTGAAGGAGGTATTCTAGTTCCGGGAAACAGGAATGTGCTCACTGACTTTCTTAAGTTTTGCGCCCCTGAAGCTACCGAACTGAAATTAAATATCTTTGAATGGGAACACCTAAAGAAGCAAGTAGATCATTTCACCACAGTTAGGCTGGACAAGTTAAAGAAGCTAGAAATATTTTGCCAGGTGGATAGCGAAGCAGACTGTCTAAATGAACTGTGCACCCTTGCAGAGAGAATTTTAAGGGGTGCTCCCAAATTGGAGGAGTTTTTCTTCGATCCCCAACGGGATTGGTTCTATGACAGCATCGGAAATGAAAAACTAGAAAGCGTCCTGATGCTCATTCCAAACACACTTAAAGAATTTGATTTGCGCTCCTTTGGATGTCTGTCCGATTCCCATTTGAAAATCCTCACTGGACTGGGACTAAAGCTGGAGAAGTGTGACATAAACATGTTCACATGCAGCAAGGAAATATCTCGTGCATTTTTGGCACAACAGAGCCCCACCTTAGAATCTTTAACTGTTGATGCAAAAGCTGTACTGGCTTACCCGAATTTTCCTATTATGAAAAACCTGACCCATCTCGCGTTTAATGCAGACTCCGGCCTCGAACCCGATACCACTCCAGATGCTCCTTTTGAATTGGACGTATTTCCAAACTTGAACGTAATTAAGATATACAGTCTTCGTAGAACGGACAGTCAAATAATCCTTTCCAGTGAGAAGCAATTGTTCTCTGTCCAGGAAGTACACTTAACAGTATCCAGCTCGAATTCCTTTCCAGTGATTCAAAAGGCTGCGCATTGCTTTCCCAATACGAAAAAGCTTGACATTGTGGGAATAGACTTAAGGGGAGGGCTGGCTGCACAAACGCTCCCTGATGTTTTCGCTCACTTTTTACAAGTTGAGGAGCTGATATTTCTCATGAGTGGCCATGAAATGCATATCTTCCGGAATTTACACTCTTTTCTACTCAGCATTCCAGAAACCGATTGGGAACGTACAGTAAAGAAGGACGAGCATGGTGACATGGTTCTCAACATGAAAAGTAACACATTGATCAAACAAGCATTAAAAATTAAATTGTCATCATATTGAGCATATTACAGATGTAACATTAAAATTATTTTTGTTTGATTCAGAATTGTAAAAAATTAATCTGGGTGAAGACAGCAGTGCCTCTGACAGTAAAGTCCGAAAACACCGTAACTGACTCATTTGATGTACGTTGCAGCTGCTGGAACTCTAGAAAGAAAGTGCCTATTAGCCTATCCATGTACGGAATAATTACTAAATTGGGGGAAAACTCGTTTTCGTTTCCCTGTACCTTTACTTCAATATATTATTCTATTTTCATATGCACCTTATTGACCTTTTCTGATTCATCTATTTACGACCTTAATTGGTAAACTTTTAATAAATTCCCTTGACTCTTCTCCTTTTTATGAAAAGTGAACCGTAGGTTTGTTAAAGATTCGGGTAGTAATAAAATGTCTAAAAAAATTTATAAGTAATCCTAATTTATGTATTTACTTAACTCCTATGAATGCTAATCTAATTTTTGTATTGATTATACATAATTCTAACTCCCAGCCTAAAGTTAAGTACCTAATAAAGTAAATAAGAAAATTATTTTTTACATGAAGAGGAAGATTATTTAAGCAGCTGCTGTATTTTCACTACCTTTACATTTACATTTGTTAATTTGATTATTCTCAACTACGCCGCTTAGCCAAACGCTGTCTCCTAGGAGATCAGCCAATACTGGCATAGTGTGAAAAGTATTTTCACTACCTTTACATTTACATTTGTTAATTTGATTATTCTCAACTACGCCGCTTAGCCGAACGCTGTCTCCTAGGAGATCAGCCAATACTGGCATAGTGTGAAACTGGGCATATGGCAATAAAGCAGGCGAATGCAACGTGAGCATGTCCATCAGGATGGGGACATTTTTTAAGCATGAATTACACTAAATAAATAACAAATACATCACAAATAGCTAGCAATTGCACCATGATTTGGTGAGCTTTTATTTTTCGCTGGAAATTAAACAAATTTTTAGCTATTTTAGCTACACCAGTATTTTAGGATTGCCTTCACCATATTATGACCCTTTCTGTTTCTATCCTGCTCGATGCAGACCTCAGCCAAGCAAAACTTGCATGCAGAGCTTCAGCTGCAAATCCAGCGAAGCTTACTACAATGCACATTGTCCATATCTTGAATACTTTCAGAATTCTTCCTTCCAATTCTAATGCCTCCACTTGCACTCTGTCCTCCTTCACTTGCGTTGGAGAAATCACTCGGGCGCGATCCTGTACTCTTACTGAATGTGCCAATGCTATACCTTCCATTGCCCAACGATGATAAATACCCGTTGCCACAATTCGATTGAAGATCCTACTTAACTTGTCACTATCTGGAGGAAGAAATCCAAAGAAATAATTTCCATTTTTGTACAGCTCTTTTCCCACCCAGCAGCTGCGGCCAAGGCTTGCCTTTTCCTTTTGGGATTTTCCTTTATTAAAGTCAGTGATAATTGTCTTTATTAAAGTAGACAATTCCCATAACATTGAACCATTCTCCGATAACAGCACATCTCTCACAAACCGCTAGTTCATTGTAGATATTGGCATTCGACATACATTTCATTTTGGAATGGAGGCGCCGGTACAGTTTAAATTCGGAAGTGAGTTGAACGGACTCAGGATACGAATATAGTGACTGGTTAAACAATCTTCCAATATTTCCATCGAAAAATAGTATCGTGTAGTTTTTTCTTTCGAGATCGGCCAAATTCCGTAGAGTGTCGTCTGGAGGAGGGCTTATGAGATGGCTTGTCATATGACCACTGTAGTAGTTAACGATGACATACGAAGCAAACATCCACAAAGTTATCAGATAGCTGGAGTTACTCTGTATGCCGGTGTTTAGCAACACCTCCACAATGGAAAGAAGCCCTTTAGATAAATCGAAAGTATTATTTGAGTACCGAAAATTTATTGTTACCAATATCCCTGTGATAATCATTCCGATTCCTAAACACAATGAAACAGGAAAGTCAAATACATCCGTAAATACGGAAAAATCCCAAATTCCGTCGTGCACTTCTTTTCGTTTACCACAGTACACCAAATTTTCATCTCCCGTGTAGGACTGAACAAATCGGGGTGTGCCTCTTGTTCCGTTGTCCCTGTAAAGTTTCCATAACTCGAAGGCACTTTTCGTCTACCACAGTACACCAAATTTTCATCTCCCGTGTAGGACTGAACAAATCGGGGTGTGCCTCTTGTTCCGTTGTCCCTGTAAAGTTTCCATAACTCGAAGGCGTTCCTACCTTGAATGTCCATATATCGGATGTTAGGAACTATGCTGGATTCACTTCGCCCCAGGAGGTCTGGCTGCCCAGTGAGTCCTCCAATTTGTTTTGAAGGAACTTTCAGTGTCATGTTCACTGAGGATGTCACTATATTAGAGAGCACTGCAAAAACACAGTACCCCACAATTGTAGCTGCATGCGCTGGTGTTGGTCTGCTGTAGTCCCTTAATCTTGTAAGTGAGGCCAACACCCAGTCCATGTCGGTCTGTGTGGTTACATAAAAATCGAAGGCTACACGGCGCTCCTCAAACGTCATCTTTTCTGTAGCATCGCAGAATGCATTCTGTTAGGCAAAATTTGAGAGATTACGACCGACCGTGAAGGGAAAGTAAATGTATTCCTCTAATTCTTATTCCATGTCATTGCTTCTATTTCCATTAGAATTATGTAGTATTATCGTGTCATCTATTTACAAAAATTTGTAGAAGGATGAACAGCTACACGGGAAAAAAGCTCGAAAAAATTTGAAATGTCATAAATGCTTTTGACATGGCAGGCATTATCCTTTGTGGATTGATCAAAATTATTATGTATTGCAAATAATGGCAATTAGGCTGGATGATGGGTTAAAAATACCCCTGAGTTGTGAAAAACGGCAAACCTAACACATTTATATGAGCAACGGCCTCATAGTATTTATTGTTATGATTATGAACTAAAATGTCTTAAAATCTCAAAATCATAGCCTTAAGCTGTTTATTATACTCCTGTAAAGTGTAAACATAACATTCTCCTCAAAGCATTTGTATAAAAATTATTGCTTGACAGCACCAGCACTAACTTTACCTAAAAAGTGTTTCAGTTTGTTTGCAAAGGAAACAATTTTTATACCTAGGTATGTTGGTTGATGTTGCAACATTACCGTTCCATAACCAAATACAAATACAATAATACAGATAAGTTATGACGAAATTTTTTTAGCTAAGCCGCTGTTTTACAGGTTTATATTGCGTAAATTCTTCGGGTTTAATAAATCTACATTATATCCAGCAAAGAAATTTCACTCCTCCTTTTCCCTGTTCTCTACTATTTTAAATATTGACTTGAGAAAGGGAGGGAGATGCACGCACACGCACCCATTAACTTCGTGATTTCTTCTAGTACCGAAACCAATTTATTTCTGAAGATGCGGCCATCAAATAAAACAAAATCGCTTCATTTCTGATTTAGGTACTTTAAAGTGGGCTGAGCTTATGGGATATATGCAAGAATTACAATTTTGGATTAATGACAAAAATACCTAATAATTTATAAATTTAGTAGAAGTTTAAATCTGCTTTGAAGAAGAATTTCCCAGGCTTCTTCTGTTCACTTTAATTTTTGAAGTAGTTCATAAGTAGCATCTAGCAATCTACCTACCTATTTCTGCTGTGCTCCGGAGAATATTTATAAATTGGCAGTATCTACAATCCTGGATACCAGGGCACAGATAAAAAGCTTAAATAACCCTTCAAGGAACACATTGAAAAGTCACTCTACAAAAGCACTAGGAATAACAATCGCTGAAATAGACTTAATATTAGTTTTTGTAAACTTAAAAAATGATTTCTGACAGAGCTATTAAGCTCATGATATCTCGTATCCGCGTTTTTAAACAGTTTACCGGTGCATTTTTAGACTGGGATAGCAAGGCCGGAAAGTTTGTGGATCCACCGCTCTTCTTTTTTCTAAATTGGTATAGTTGAGTTTATTCTTATTTTTGTAAAATTATAAAATTCGTGATATTAATTCTGCGATTACTTTCTTTTAAACAAAAACAGCACGTGAAGTGGATTGTTTGCAAGTGCATTTTTCGTCCTTTGCCATGCCCTTCGTCTCCATACTCACTACTTAGGAAGTGACATTGAGGAGGAAGGTGGTGCCCTAGAAGTAAGTAGAATAGAAACACTGATGTCGTTTGGAACAGTGGCAATTGAATGGGGCGAACTGCTAATTGGAATTGCTCTCGAAGGATTGAGCATAGTCATAATTAAAAACAGGAGTAGCCTAATATACCTCTTCAATCAACTGCTAACTTACAACAAAAGTACTTTTGGTAATTCAATAGCAAAATATCAGTAACAATTCACAAAATAATGTTTATTGTAAAAATTCATATAACAAATTATCAAATTCAATGCTAGACTTGCTAAAGGAACGCCAAATTGAAG